>JAUIMM010000698.1:1115000-1285000 GCA_031769625.1 Taudactylus pleione | reverse complement strand
ATGTGCCCTACCATACTGCAAAAATTGTTCAGGGATGGTTTAAAGAACATGATAAAGAGTTCAATGTGTTGACTTGGTCTCCAAATTCCCCAGATCTCAATCCGATAGAGCACTTGTGTGATGTGCTGGAAAAAAGTTTGAGCCATGGAGGCCCCACCTCAAGACTTACTGGACTTAAAGGACCTGCTGTGAACGTCTTGGTGCCAGATACCACAGGACACCTTCAGAGGTCTTGTGGAGTCCATGTCTCAATAAGTCATAGCTGTTTTGGTGGTATGAGAGGAACCTACACAATATTAGGCAGGTGGTTTAATTGATATGGCGGATGAGTATGGGTAGAATAAATATATATTTATATATATATATATATATGTATGAATATATATATATTTATTGTGATAGGATCATTGGTATAGTGGCCTGTGACAGGTACATTTGTCCCAGATTCCTGTCTTATGTGTTTTAAACCCCCAGGAGAAAGTCTGCAGTGTAGCAGGCTTGAGTCTCGGCTTTTTGAAAAGCCGGTTTGGGACCTGGGGGTTGTGGGTGAGAGGAGAGGGAGGGCTCCACCCACGGCCACTCCAGGTTTTGGGCCTTGCAACCTGGTAACAGGCTTGTTAAGGTTTCCACCTGAGAGTGGCCAATATAAGCCTAGTGTGTTTAGGGCTGAGTGTCTCACCTGGGAGAGCAGACAAGGAGTTTGCTCATAGACACTTGGAAAACCTATCTGTAAGTACTGTGCTGTGCTTTTGTTGCTGGCGAGGGCATTAGGCCCTGCCAGGTTCTGGTAGTGAGGGCTAGGATTTATATTTATGTTTTCTTTATGTTTCTGACATTGTACAATAAAGACTGGCGCCGACCAGCTTGTACTTGCATCCAGACTGGTGTGCTGCTTCCCTGCTGCTGTGTGTGTGTGTGTGTGAGGAAGGAGTCCTCTACCCAGGAGAGGGACCCCCTAACCTAACTGTGTCACAATATGGTGGAGAATGCGGGCACCCACACACACTGAAGTTGCAGCAAGAGGAAAACTTTCCATTTCAAAATTAAAGGGACAGACACCCAATTTGTGAGTGTGGAAATAACACTGTGTCCTTGGAGTCCCATAGAGGAGGCGTCAGCCAATGCTCAGAGAGGCAAGGTTCAGCTTCCAACCTACACCCCAGGACAAAATGGAGGAAATTGTGAAGGCCTTGCTCCAAGCTACAGCAGCTCAGCAGGAATCTACCAGGGCTCAGCAGGAAGCTACAGCAGCTCAGCAGGAATCTACCAGGGCTCAGCAGGAATCCACCAGGGTGCAACTGTTGGCCTTGGAGACAGCCCAGAGGCAACAACAGGTCGCCATCGAGGAAACCCGCCAGGCCTTAGCAGAAAACAGCCAGGCCATAAGAGAGGTGGTACAGCACCTGGTCGCCCGGCCCAGAGATGTTACTACTGGTCCTCCCACCACCACTCACTCCGTACGCGCCAGTCACTTCCTCCAAAAGATTACTTCGGGTGATGATGTGGAGGCCTATCTCGCCGCATTTGAAAGAACGGCCGAGAGGGAGAGTTGGCCCAAGGAGCAGTGGGCAAGTCTGGTGGCACCTTTTTTGTCTGGGGAGCCACAAAAAGCATATTTCGACTTATGCCTGGCTGATGCCAAGGACTATAAAAAACTAAAACAGGAGATCCTAACTCGCTTGGGAGTCACCACCTTTGTTCGTGCCCAACGGGTCCACCGCTGGGAGTTCCATATGGACAAGCCTCCACGTTCACAGATGCATGACCTCGTCCATCTGTCCTCAAAATGGCTACAGCCCGAGACGCTGACGGGACCACAGATCGTGGAAAGGGTCGTAATGGACCGGTACCTGCGATCATTACCTGTGACTCTGCGCAAATGGGTGAGCCATGCAGACCCTAAGTCCGCGGACCAGTTGGTCGAGCTGGTGGAGAGGTACGTGGCGGCTGAGAAGCTGATGAGTATGCCCGACCGAGCCCCGATGGCGCACCGGCGAACTCCCAGAGACACTGGTAAGACTGTTCCAGGGGAGAAGGGTGCTGGGCAGTGGAATGTACCCAAGGCTGAGGGTGTAGAAGCTGGAGACAGGCCTGCCAGGCCGGGAAGGTTCTTGCCCCGTAAACGACTAGACATTTATATGACTCAGTGTTTCCGATGTGGTGGCTTCGGCCATATTGCCGCTAATTGTGCACTTACAACTGAACCTATGCAATGTGATACTGCTCATGTCTACCACAGGGGGTCTTTCTTTGCACAGATAGCCTGTACGTCTGACCGTCAGGCTGAGACTGATAAGCACATGTGTGTACTCACTGTAGATGGCAACCGAGTAGAGGCACTGTTAGACTCTGGTAGCTTGGTGACACTTATAAAAGCTGAGCTGGTGAACCCCTTGAGGCATACAGGGAAAACTGTTGGTGTGACCTGCATACATGGGGATACTCGATATTATGTTACGGCAGAGGTGAACATCGAGACACCATGTGGCTCTGCTATAGTTTCTGTGGGTTTGGTGCATGGTCTGGTGTACGATGCAATATTGGGGGGAGACTTTGCTCACTTCTGGAAGTTGTGGGAAAGCTGTTTTGTTCCAGAGGTGAACAACCCCGATCCATTTGAGAAGGTGGTCGATGTAGTGGAGGAGGGAGTTTCTTCTGAGTCAGAGTTATTCCCTTTTTCTACTATGGTTGGCGAACTAGAGAATGCGGAACGTGACGGTGGCCCGCCAACTGATGTGCCTCCCATTGAGGTGGGAAGTGTTGTTGGGCCAGGTGATCGTCTGCCTGATTTAGAGGTCAGAAGAGAAGTCTTTGCCGTGGAGCAGTTGAATGACCCTACTTTGGTAAAAGCCAGGGAGAATGTAAAAGTAGTTGATGGTAAACCCGTAGACCCTGATAGTCCTTTGTCCTATCCCCACATGGCAATGTGTCAGGATTTGTTATATCAGGTGACTAAGAAGGGGGAAGATGTTGTAGAACAACTAATAGTTCCCAAAGCCTACAGAAGAACAGTGTTGGATCTGGCCCATGGTCATATAACGGCAGGCCATCTAGGGGTAGAGAAAACCACTGAGCGAATAATGCAGAGGTTTTTCTGGCCCGGGCTTCATAAAGAGGTATCTGACTTTTGCGCATCCTGCCCTGAGTGTCAGTATCATGCTCCCAGGCCACATTTTAAGGGTCCACTAGTTCCATTGCCTATCATAGAGGTGCCGTTTGAAAGAATAGCGATGGATTTGGTTGGACCCTTAATGAAGTCTGCCAGGGGACACCAGTATATTCTGGTCATAATAGATTACGCTACCAGGTACCCGGAAGCGATCCTGTTGCGCAATACGTCAACCAAGACCATTGCCAGAGAGCTAGTTCATGTCTTTAGCAGGCTGGGTATACCTAAGGAGATACTAACTGACCAGGGTACACCGTTTATGTCCAAAGTCATGAAAGAGTTATGCCGCCTGTTCAAAATCGAACAGTTAAGAACTTCGGTTTATCACCCCCAAACCGATGGGCTGGTCGAGAGGTTTAACAAGACGTTAAAACACATGCTTAGGAAAGTGGTCGACAAGGATGGTAGGGATTGGGACTACTTATTGCCGTATTTATTGTTGGCCATAAGAGAAGTTCCCCAGTCCTCCACCGGGTTTTCACCCTTCGACTTGTTGTATGGGAGACACCCAAGGGGGTTACTAGACATTGCCAAAGAGACATGGGAGGGGCAATCTAGTCCTTACAAAACGGTGATTGAGTATGTTTCCCAAATGCAGGAGAGAATTGCTGCGGTAGTGCCGATAGTGAGAGAGCACCTGGAACAGGCTCAACAGGCACAGCAGAGGTTATACAACCTCAATGCTCGGTTACGCAGCTTTGCTCCTGGGGACAGAGTGTTAGTATTGGTTCCCACTGTGGAAAATAAACTTTTGGCTAAATGGCAAGGGCCCTTTGAAATCTTAGAAAGAGTGGGGCAGGTCAATTACAAAGTTTACCAGCCGGGGAAAAGAAAGCCGGAACAGATATACCATATAAATCTGTTAAAGCCCTGGAAAGATAGAATGGTACTGTCGGCCGTCCGAGACCCTCCAGTAAGTCCAGGGCCCTTAGTTCCCGAAGTGACAGTGGCAAAAACCCTGTCGGCAATTCAACAACAAGAGGTCAAGGAGTTTCTGATTAGAAATAGGGTGCTGTTCTCTGACGTACCTGGGAAAACCTCGTTCATTAAACATGACATCATCACTGACCCAGGGGTTAAAGTTAATCTAAAGCCCTATAGGTTACCAGAAGCACAAAGAGAATCGGTGTCGAAAGAAATTAAAAATATGCTAGTTAGGGGTTATTGAAGAATCACATAGTGAATGGTCAAGTCCCATTGTGTTGATTCCAAAGCCCGACGGGAGTGTGCGTTTCTGCAATGACTTCTGAAAGTTGAACAGTGTTTCAAAATTCGATGCCTACCCGATGCCAAGAGTGGATGAATTGATTGAGAGACTAGGGACGGCAAGGTATTTAACCACTCTTGACCTAACCAAAGGGTATTGGCAAGTACCGTTAACCGAGAGCGCCAAACAAAAGACAGCTTTTTCAGCGCCAGAGGGCTTGTTTCAGTACAAGATGTTGCCCTTCGGGCTACATGGGGCACCTGCTACCTTCCAAAGAATGATGGACAGGATTCTAAGGCCCCATAGACGGTATGCGGCTGCTTATCTGGATGACGTGGTCATTCATAGTCCTGATTGGCAGTCTCACTTACCCAGGGTACAAGCAGTGTTGGACTCCATCTATAAGGCAGGTTTGACAGCCAACCCAAAAAAGTGTTGTCTAGGCATGGAGGAAGTAAAATATCTGGGATACACCATTGGCAGAGGCCTGATAAAACCTCAGCTCAATAAAGTTGATGCCATACAAAACTGGCCACGGCCTCTGAATAAGAAGTAGGTGAGAGCCTTCTTGGGAATTACGGGGTACTACAGGAGGTTTATACCCAACTTTGCCACCATGGCAGTCCCACTGACTGACCTGACCAAAGGCAAACAAAAAGTCATGGTAGAATGGAGTCCTGAGGCAGAGAAAGCTTTTCAGGAGTTGAAAGTAGCGTTGTGTTCCCAACCAGTCCTGATTTCTCCTAATTTTGAAAGGGAATTCATAGTACAAACTGATGCATCAGAAATAGGTATAGGAGCGGTCCTGTCCCAGAACAAGGAGGGTGAGGAACACCCTATTTTCTATCTTAGCAGAAAGTTGAATGTACATGAGAGAAACTATGCCACAGTGGAGAAGGAGGCGTTGGCCATAAAGTGGGCGTTAGAGGCTCTCAGGTACTACTTGGTCGGAAGAAAGTTCAAATTGATCACTGACCATGCCCCTTTGAAGTGGATGTCCGAAAATAAATTTTCAGTGGAACACAGGCCAGGAAGCCAGCTGGAAAATGCTGACGCGTTGTCACGCGTTCATTGTTTGGGGGCTTCAGTTGTTCCGCCCCACAGGTCGAAACAAAGGGGGGGGATATGTGATAGGATCACTGGTAAAGTGGTCTGTGGCAGGTACATTTGTCCCAGATTCCTGTCTTATGTGTTTTAAACCCCCAGGAGAAAGTCTGCAGTGTAGCAGGCTTGAGTCTCGGCTTTTTGAAAAGCCGATTTGGGACCTGGGTTTGTGGGTGAGAGGAGAGGGAGGGCTCCACCCATGGCCACTCCAGGTTTTGGGCCTTGCAACCTGGTAACAGGCTTGTTAAGGTTTCCACCTGAGAGTGGCCAATATAAGCCTAGTGTGTTTAGGGCTGAGTGTCTCACCTGGGAGAGCAGACAGGGAGTTTGCTCAGTGACACTTGGAAAACCTATCTGTAAGTACTATGCTGTGCTTTTGTTGCTGGCGAGGGCATTAGGCCCTGCCAGGTTCTGGTAGCGAGGGAACTACCTGTGAAGTTAGTGCCCCGACAGGGCTAGGATTTATATTTTCTTTATGTTTCTGACATTGTACAATAAAGACTGGCGCCGACCAGCTTGTACTTGCATCCAGACTGGTGGGTGGGTGGGTGTGTGTGTGTGTGTGTGTGTGTGCGTGTGCGTGTGCGTG
The DNA here is from genome assembly GCA_031769625.1 of Taudactylus pleione. Classification (NCBI taxonomy): domain Eukaryota; kingdom Metazoa; phylum Chordata; class Amphibia; order Anura; family Myobatrachidae; genus Taudactylus; species Taudactylus pleione. The sequence continues at coordinate 1,278,931 of JAUIMM010000698.1, read as the reverse complement.
TGCGTGTGCGTGTGTGTGTGTGTGTGTGTGTGTGTAGTCCTCTACCCAGGAGAGGGACACCCTAACCTAACTGTGTCACTATAACTATATATATATATATATATATATATATACACGCACATATATATACACACACACACACACACCTACTGTAGACAGTAGTTCTCTAAAGAAGAATAACTGCTAAGCAAAAAAGGTATGGTTCTGTTCACATATATGCAACACACACACACACTGTACGAGAGCTGAAAATTGTGGAGTGAAAGCATAAAATAGAACTACAAATGGTTTTTGGCTGTCGAGAACAGTTTGCCAGTGCTCTCAAAGGAAATTAAGTAAGGAGCAGCATGTCAGATGCGAAGGGTTATGATCTGCGTATGTTGGATGGGAGGAGATAGCTGCCCTTGACTATGGAACAAACCAGCAACAGTGCTAAAGTGCATAGCGCCTCACAGCAGGCCAACTTAAAGAGACCAGCCACCACAACCTATACTAATGAATCACAGCAAGAGCACAGCAAAAATATACATGTAATCAGACACACTTTAGGAATAACTTACACAACAAGCTACAGGAATTCAGCAGCATCCATGTAATTAATGTTTTACAAGAGCCTCACCAACACCATCTACTACATCTGATAACATATATGTAAAACAAGGCGGAGTAGTCAGACCTGTCTAAACATCTGTATGAACAATGAGTACAGTAAGGGAACTAATGCTCTGAGGATATAGGATGGAATGTATCATGTATGTATCAAATAGCCTACTGCTCCCACATATTAACATGGTAGGCATGAATAATTGAAAACTATTATTTTTCAGCACTTCAGGGTTTATGACCTGGGAGTCTTATTGCACATGCGCGGCTGATGGCTAGGCTTCTACAGGCAATGACACCCATCGGGCACAAATATATATAGGGATTGTGGCAGACCCTCCAAACATGGCAGTTTAGGAGGTTGGACCGCATTTTAGTCCTTAGTGCATCCCGCCTAGTGTTCCCGATAGACTGTGGGCAGTGAGTCACTGGGTGCGCAGAAAAGGTGGCATGGCAGACCAGGGCGGGGCGTGTCCTTATGACTATTCATCACTCTTGGGGGTGCGCCCAGCACTTCCGGAGGTGCTGGGCTTCTCACAAGCTTCTCCCCTCACGGAGGAAAGATGGCGTATGCATGCGCATGGTATTTATTCACCAAGGGGAGATCAGTCACCGCAACTTTTTCCACCCGCTGGAACACTGCGGCCCATGGGTGGGGAAGGCACAGGGCAGGCTGATTTAGCGGGGCACTGCTAAAAGGGCAGAGCGCAATTTGCCCCTTTAAAATCGGGCATGGCACAGCGCTAAAACAGCCTAGTGAGAATACTAACGCCCATAGTCTACACAGTGAAATCAGAAATCTCATTCCAATTGAGTAATTCAATACTCGAGGATGCCATACATTGTGCCCACTCATCACAAAATAAAACGGTACTCCAATATCACACATTCTCTGCTGCACCTGTATGGGGTGAGAAGTAAAATGTGTCATGTTGGTGGCAGATGTTCTGACAATTTCTCTGGCACTTTGCAGCCACCGCTCTGAATTTAATTACCCCCATATACCCCAACATTTTTATTTTATTTACTTTTTAAAAAAAAAATTTTTAAGTGCAGCACATGTTGCCATTTGGAAGCCACTCGTACTATGCAAAATGACTTAAGGACAAGCACATTTTTGGATCTACAATGTCTCCGACAACTCTTCAGGGATTTCTTGGTTACATTTTGTCTGTTTCTTAAGCCGGGTACACACTGGAGTGATGTGGGCACAATATGTAGTTTCCGGTCACGTGTACGGCCAATATGTGCGCTCCCGCGGATATCGCAAGCGGCCCCGTTGCAGGTAATGAAAGGCGAAATGAGGTATCGTTCTGTCACCCATTACCTCGTTGTAATGTGTACCCATGATCTGATAGGTCGGCCCGTTGGGCTGACATATCGGCTGGGTGCACATCGCTCAGTGTATACTCAGCTTTACAGTTTACCTGCATGAAAACATGGTAACTAAATGAGAGAAAGAAAAGTGGTTATTTATTTAAATGGTTGTGGTTTATAGCATGTGGTTGGATACAGGGATTATAGCTCACTACTACATTAAAATCACGGTGCCCGTTCTCACTTGACTGCCAGAGCTGCACGTAGCCATTGAAATTGGTAGAAATTTTGTGTCTTTTTTTGCCAGAGGAATAAAGAACCTTAAACCAGCAGTAATAACACTGAAGATCTGAAATCCAAAACACATATTTGACTGAGCTGCGATCCAAGGGATTGTATTTGCATTGTGCGGGAAGCAAGAATCTAATACAGTACTCACTTATGAGAATTCTCATTTTTTGACTAATACGATTTGTTTAATACGTTGTTGCAGCTATACAGGTGTACAAATACCAAGGTAAAATTGGCAAATATGAGCTATGAAGTAAGTTCAATTTAGCATATTTATAAGGGTTATCCACCCAACAGAGTTAACATATGCCAACATCTCTAGGATGCTCCTAATTTATCTCACAGTCTTATGAAGAAGAGGTTAAACAAGCCTGACTGCCTTACTAGACACCAAGCAGGAGGATATAATACAGCACACAGCCACAAAGCTGTTTGAGTATCAGTACAGCCTCTCAGCTACTGAAACTGTTACTTATGCTTCAGCAGCCATTTATCACACTCCTGTAGTTTATTAACCAACGTACAGTAGTTCCCTCCCCTGTAGCAGTCTATGGGTTAATATGGGTCCGTCATTAAATCTCTACACAGGGCTAAAAACCCCATAAGCCTGTGCCGTTTCAGTGTCATTTAGATTGTCAGGCATAATGCATAAGAGAATATTTTGCAGACCATCCCTTAATAAAAAGCAAGGATTAAGACAATTGACCTAGATACACCAGTTCAGTTTTAGCTGTGCTGCTTTTTGCCTGAACTATATAAGTGAGGCTCAGCAGAACAAACTAAGAGGAACATCAGTGTCCCCTCCAGCTCTCTTTCCAGCAGACCATGAAATGTTACTTTTTCTCTCTCCAGAGCACTCATTTCTATCTTAAGACAGGGATTGCATTAGGAAATATATCTTCTTCACTAACTGTAAACACAGAACAAATGTTTGTTATAATGTATAGAAGAATTGCATTAAAATGGACTTTCAGTTCAACTTTATTAAATAGTTAAAGAACTCCAACCAAATATAGACGTTTATGGGGCAGAGTTGGAAATTAAATCGGGTGAAAGTTGGACACAAACTGCATGCATGGAAAAAATGTGTATATTTGCCCGTATGCAGTTGACTGCACTTATGTCTGGTTTACCACTAGTCATCATCATCATTAGTGCGGACTTGCACCTACCTCTATACTAGATGCAACCAACAGATCAGAGGCAGCTCCAGGTGTTGCCACGCCCTGTGCGGAGCTAGACTCCGACGCACCCTCACTCTGCGCGTGGCTTTGCCGCGTGCGTCCAAAAGGGGTGTGGCCTAATTACCATAGGCCATGTCCCCTAAGTGACTCTAATTCGGCCCGCGGGTGTAACAGGGGGACAGTGCCCTAAAAATAGGACTGTCCCGCTGAAAATCGTGATGGTCGGGAGAGGTGCGCCCTCTATGGGGTGGCACCCCTGTTCGACCGCACTGGTCGAACATGCCTCAAGCTGGCCCTGCAACAGATGCGCCTTCAAACAGGTTTAATTCTTCCAATGTCCATCTCTGATACCCCACATTAGTGTATATGAAACTAAAATGCGTACAACTGCATCACCTATACTTCTGTGCATGGCCGAGAGCCTGATGGGCCAGTCCGGCACGCCTTCATGATGCATGGCCACGCCCCATTAAGCATGGCCACACCCCTTTCCCCATGCACGCGAGTCTGCAGGGTGCACACGGAAAGAATGCTTATGTGTGCTCAGGGGGTCATTCAGACCCGCTCGCGAGCGCAGGATGCTCGCAAGCGGGTCGATGTTGCCCCACTGCACATGCGCACGACGGAGGGAGCTCCATCATGCGCATGCGCGAGACCCGGACAGCGACGGGCTCTCCGTCGCTCCGGGTCTCGCACCAAAGGGGGCGTGCTGTCCATGTTGATTGACAGCACGCCCCCTTTGGTGGGCATGCCGGGGGCGTGGCTGCCAGACGGAGGCGTTCCTATGGGAACGCCTACCGTCTGAGTCCGGCCCCACTGACATCAGTGGTGATGTCAGTGGGAGTGATTTTGGCTCTCATAGAGCCAAAATCACTCCAGGGCTTGCGGCAGCGAGACCCTACCGCAGGGTCTCCGTCGCCAGCCCGATGGTCATGATGGTCTTGACCATCGCGACCATCATCATGGCCGCTCGCTATAGCTGTGGGTGGTCACCCACAGCTATGCGAGCGTCCAGGAGGACGCTCCATTTTCATGGAGGAGGGCCCTGATTCAGAGCGAGCGCTCTGGTCAGAGCGTTCGGCTCTGAATCAGGCCCTCAGTTCCATGCAAATACACTCCAGATAATGCTGCACAAACAGGTGTATGTTCAGCTCTGCATCAGTGCCTACATTTCAAGTGGAGATCAAGAAGTTTATATAGAAAATGAAAGCATTTTACCTGGGGACACCATGATTGTAACAGTCCCTACTGTACCCCTCTATAAGCAGATTCTAAAAAGCTAAATGGGTGTTAATGCTCTTATCTTCTACACTTCCCATCCGTGGGAAGATGAGAGAGAAATGCGGTACACAATCATCCATGCTTTCAGTTTCTATTTTATGCCTACATCTACACCAGGGGAGTATCTATAATGGATTCAGGGGGTCCCACACCACACATCCTGTATCCATATAGTCTTTATACTTACCTGTCCATTTTCTCCAGAGTGCTGCAGAGCAGCAAAAATCACTGGGAAAATAGCGGCGGCCATTTTCCCGGTCACTCGTGCATGCTCAGTACTCCTGTCCCAGGGAAAACGGCGTGGGTACCATTTTCCCAGAGACCCATGCATGCGCAGTATATTCTGGCACTAAGCCAGAAACTACTCTACTGCACCCACTGTGGCACCGCTAGAGAGAGGAGGGAGCCTTAACAGAGTCTGCACACGTGCTCCCTCCTCTCTTATAACGTCCCTGATCTACATCCAAGAGTTTTTTTTTTGTTTAAGTTGGAATTATAATATAAATGTGTTAAATGCATCACAGGCTACAATTGTGCAGATAACTAAACTATTGTCCTGGGACACCTACTGCTTTTCATCAAGGTAACTTTTTATCAATGATGAAAACACCTCTCTGTGTTCTGTAATAAGGACTGTTGATAAGGTAATTACAAATGGCAATTAAATTTGCAAGCAAAAAAGAGGTTTAAAATTTGATGCAACAAATTACTCTAATAAAACCCTCTCTTATCTAGATATTAAAAGAACAACTACCACAACAACACAAACGCAGCATGAAGTTGCATATGCATGGTTCTTATGTTTATACATGGCAACAAAGAACAATCTCCTGTAAGTACATACTTATGGATGATAATGTATCTGCCTGTGAGGCACTGTATTCCTGAGAAGGTCCAATGAACATAGTCATCTGCTGGGCAGGACAGCACTGGGGTCATGGGTTCTACTCAGACTAGGTCACTATCTGTGTGGAGTTTGTATGTCCTGGATTCACGATCTGTGTGGAGTTTGTATGTTCTGGATTTCCTTTGGGTGCACCTGTTTCTTGCCACAGTACAAATGGTGTGTATTTGCAGTACAGCATATAGCCTGTAAGCTCCATCGGAGCAGAGTAAGAGGTAATTGTTCTCTATGAAGCACTACCTAATATGTTGACGATATAAAAGGTTATTAATAATAATATATTGACTACCTGGTACCTTACTAGATTGGCAATACAGGACTCACCTGTCTCCTTGAATGAATAATAATGACTTTTCTGGCGTCACCCTCAAGGGCTCAACTATGTTATACAGTGCATCCAGAAAGTATTCACAGCACTTCATTTTTTTCCACATTTTGTTATGTTACAGCCTTATTTCAAAATGGAATAAATTCATTTTTGTCCTCAAAATTCTACACACAATACCCCATAATGACAATGTGTAAAAAGTTTTTTTGAGATTTTGGCAAATTTAATAAAAAAAAAAAAAAAAAAACAACAACGAAGAAATCCCATGTACACAAGTGTTCACAGCCTTTGCTCAATACTTTGTTGATGCACCTTTGGCAGCAATTACAGCCTCAAGTCTTTTTGAATATGATGCCACAAGCTTGGCACACCTATCTTTGGGCAGTTTCATCCATTCCTCTTTGCAGCACCTCTCAAGCACCTCTGTCCCCAGCCCTCTCCCTGCACCGAAATAATGCCGCGCTCATGTGTGCGGCATACACTCAGCTTCACAGCACCGCTGCTACTTGGTTAGCATAGCAGAGATGTGGCGGTGCTTGAGTGTCCCCAACCGCCCGGTCGTAGTGTCCAGCGGATAGGACAGTGCCCGAAAAAGGGACTGTCCCGCAGGAATCGGCACAGTTGGGAGGTATGCTATTATATTGAGGTTCACTTAGTTCTGTTACCTTACGGTGAATGCACATTGCGTATGTGCGGCGAATGAATTGCGATCGAGCACGCTGTGAGGATTCTCTTGTAATTGATTGACAGGAAGAGACTGTTTTGTGGGTGGTTACGGGGAATTTCGGCCATAACGCGAGCATTTTGGGGCCCTTTCCGGGGCATGTACTAGCCAGCGCCTGCGATCCTGCACACAGATAACAAAGTTCCAGTGTATCCGTTACTGCGGCCATTCTGAGTGACCATAGACTCCCTCGAGTAGTCGATATTTCCTGTATCTGCGTCCAATGCTGCGTTTGTGTACGCAGGTGCGGGCAACTGCGAGGGCTTCTGTGGGCATCTCAATACAAATTCCACCATCTGATGCATTAACATTTTAGCAAGTGGCAAAATTCGCAAGTGATTACAACACTGAATCAGGCCTATGTGCAATGTTGTAGATTTATAAAAACATACAATAGTACATAAAAGGTAAAATAACAGATCCTTTAAATCTAGTGCAAAATAGTAAACCTGATGACATTACAGTGGGTCAGCTCCGAAAAAGAAAACTTGTTCCCGTAAATCTCTAAGGGGGGGGGGGGGGGGGGGATAACATTCTGAGTAACTACCATTACTATTGATGCCTGAGCATTAAGGGGTTAATCAATCACGTGTCCTGCAAAACAGTACTGTATGCTGTGTCTAGTGGACATAACACCTTGTGGCATTTACAAATACTTGGAACGTTTGCTGAAGGACAGAACAGCTGAGACACTGTACAATATAAAGCCTATACAAGTTGTACCTTATAAACAAGATCATGCACTAGTCAACAAAGTGGCATTCCTTACATTACTTTCCACTTTAAAAGCAACTTTGTCTGCTCTGCAGCATATAGTGTAAATGTTCAGGGAGCAATTGTTATAGTTCTCAACAAAATATTTAGTTGCAAAATTTGCACTAAATCATAGCAGACACTCCCTTTATTGTTTAACTTGCACTAGACAAATAAAAGCTGGTTGTTATATATGTAAACACATAAAAACATACACAAACATACTAATCATTGCGTTGCTTGATAAATTAACAGCGATTCCCTCGATGGATTATGCTGGTGCAGGTTTTAACTGGAGTTGATCACCTATAAAGGTTGGTAAACTGCATAAAAACAAGTAGTAGTTGAAAATGAATGTGATTACATTAATACACTACCAAACAGGTAGAAAAACGTAAAAGCCAAGTTTAGTGCTAGGCGCACTGCAGCGCACGGAGACAAGGCCCAATCCCACTTCTAAACTTCCCCACTGAGCATATTTTCTAAAGGGGCTCATACATCTGCAACGGATTGCCGCAATTCCTCGTTCTGACGCCATCAGGGCCAAGGGATCGGGGATATCCAACATGCTGAAAACTCAATTCTCCAATCCCAACCCGAAAATGGTCGGAATTGGCAAGTTGGGAGTTTTACCATGTTAAAATATCCCCGATCCACCGACAGATCATCAATGTCGCAGATCGGTGGTTTTGGTTGCCGATCGGGTTAGAGTCGGCAGAACTCAGAATCACGGCTCAGGTTTATCGGGCCCTTACATGGGAAATATATATCAAACCTTCTAAAGAGTGAAGTAGTTGTCCTTTGTAACCAATCGACTTCTAGCTAGCATTTACGACCCCCATACACGGGGTGATTTTACACACGATATGCACGATTTCGATCAATCGTGCATATCGTGTGTGTTTTGGCATGCTGTACGACGGCGATGCGCGTTCCCGCCGTCGTACATCGGCATCGTAGATCTTATGGAAAAACCATACGATCTGCGATCCGTCATGCTGTTAAATAGGTAAATGGAGCATCTTGTTGGATGCATCGTTTACCATTCACAACAGCATGCGATGCATCGGGCTGAATTTGAAAATGTACCGAGGTGTCGTACGTTTTCAAATCGCCCAGTGTATGGGGGCCTTTATTGTTCTATAAAATGATAGGTAGAAGCCGATTGGCTGCTTTGTGGAATGTCTCCACTCTTTAGAGGTTTAATACATCTCCCTCTAAGATCTGTAAATCACAAGTGGGTGGTTCTGGAATAACAGCAAGGAATTTAGCCACAGAAGGAATAAAATGGCAATTTGTATTCAATCAAGATCTCTACGTTTGTTTCCTTCTCCCAGCTGCAATCCTGAATAATGTTTTCGAAAAGCTACACATAATGACACTGGCCAATGAGATTACACGGTCTGCAAATGCTTCCCTTTGAAAATCATATCAACACAATGCTGGACTGGGTTTAGAGCATTCTTAATGATGCTGTTACACAATGCAACACAGACTGTCTGCCTTACAGATCACAGACCCAAATCACAAGAAGTAGGTTTTACACTCATGTTTGATGATCAAAAAAACAAAACAAAACTTAATTTAGGTCTGGCAGAGGACACAATAAAGAGTCTTTTATTCCGTGTGGTCCCATTTACCAATACACATTGAAGCTCCTTTAATAGGTAGACAGAGAGGCCAGTTTTAGTTTATATAAGCACTTCTGCCCAAGGGATGATCTTGGAGAGGCAGAACAACCTGTACATTCACAAATTGTCAAGTCAGCAGATCTACCGAATGCTTTATTTTGAAAAACTTGTATTAGAAAGTTATTGAGATGTCTGAGTATTTTATATGAACTAATTATGAATCGGAGGAATAGCACCAATTCATTTTTTTTAACCTCATCCTGATTGCTGCATAATTACAGAGACTACAGTGTTCATTACTCCTTCTAAGTCCATTCCTCTGCTAACTAGACACAGAAAATCAATACTCTATTTCTCGTGACAATTGCTGTTCTGTCAGGAATTATGTTAGGATTCCAAAGCCAATCTTTAGGGTGGTGTCACACCGATGCTTTTCCAACTTCAGAAGTGTTGTATTGCAACTGGGAACGCTCAGCACTTTTAAAGAAGTTACAGCTTAGAACAGGCGCTTAAATTGTGAGCGGGTCTGCTGTAACAAATGCATGGGAATTGGAGAGTGGTTTTAATGAGTGTGGTTGATACAGTGGGGCAGATGCAGCATTGAATACAACTTGGCCATAAATGCCCCATTTTGCATGCATTGGGTGGGATGTAGGAAGCATTGCACCACGATGCGGTACATCCCGCATCTTATTGGGTACATACCGCGGTTGATTACCCCGGTATGTACTTAGAAAATGCAATTTAAAATCGCAAAGGACAGCTCTCCCGATAAAAGCTGTCCTTTGCGATACCCTTGGATAGAGAGACTTCCGGCTTTAACACCCAGAAGTCCTTCTGGCATTCTTCTGCACATGCGGAGAGGGACGCACGCGCCACAGGGGGAGATGGGAGGGATCCAATTTCAGGAGGCATCACGAAAAGAAGCCCATAGGCCTCTATTGGGTAACGCCACCTGAAGATGGGATGAAGAAGTATTCCGGTGCTTAGTACATATGGGAAATGTAGTAAATCCCCCTGAAAACACTGTTTTTGAGGTTTTACAGCATTTTTCACTTTAGTACATCTTGCCCATAGGAAAAAAGGTGCATATTTGCCTGTATGCAGAGTTATATGAATCTCTGAACAGGATGCCCTAATCTGTATTTTTTTGTTTGGTTTGGTTGAGTAGCATAGTTGGCATAGTGGTTAGCATTGCTGTCACACAGCACTGGGGTCTTGAGTTTGAATCCATTCCTCCAGTCCCTATCTGAGGGCAATTTGTATGGCCTTTCTGTGTGTGCGTGGGCTCCGGTTTCCCTGCTTTCCTTACACGAGAATTACTCTGATGCATGTGGAGATGAGACTGAAAATGTGTCCGGCTGTGCATCGCTCATACTTGCATACGTTTGTCTCTGGAGCATACCCAGTGTGAAAACACAAGAGGCTGGTGTAAATCCATGCATATGAATGTGTAAGGACTGAGACACTCACATTGAGCGTGTATACTGCCTGTTACATTGTTAGATGCCACCATCAGTCGTAGCATTGAAACTTGCAACAGCTTAATGTGAACAATGAAGTGCTTGTGTTTGCAAACACTTTAGCGACACGTCTGAGCCACTCCCAGAACACATCTTTGTGCGTCTGAATAGCCACCTCCTAGTCATCACCCAGGAACGCCCAGCACTTTTCAAAAACAATTTCTGATACCATGTGTCTCAATCGCAACAGCGCCTTTGCGCGTACACACTGTAATATGCATGCGCCATACACGATTTTGGGGATTTTTATGCATGCACAGCAGCAAAAAATAAAATAATAGACAGGAGCATTGGGTGTCAATTGGGAGCGATAGGATTCAGGGCTTTAAATGTGCTTGTTAAGAAGCACCTATGTCAGTCATCCCTTACTATTAGATGCCCTTATAAACAAAACAAAGTGTAGCATGAACAGCAAGATCACTGCAATTTCAGGCTCTGATTCTTAATTTCCATTAGAAATGTAACATGGAAGAAGACAACCACATACTAACACATGAATAGGCAAGTATAGCTGTTACCAGGCCAAACATAATTTTAACCCTACTTATTTGTAATTGATTATTTGATAACTCTACAAACTTTATTATTTTTCTAAAACATAAAAAATTAAATGTTCCTATTTTTTCCAACTGTAGAAACCTGAAATATGAGGAGGCAAAATCAGACTTTACTTACAAATGTAATTAAATGAACTATTGTTGTAATTGTATGCAATGCCCTATTTCAAAACCGACCTGTAACATTTTAATCCATGTGAATTGGCATGGTGGCACTGGGGTTTGCAGTACTGCTTTACAGTCAGGCCCGGCGACAGGGTGGTACTAGGGGGACACGTGCATATCCCCCCCCCACCCATCCCTTGCCTCTGCCGCGGGCCTGCTGCTCTAAACGCCGGGCATATGCAGAGAGAGCAGAGAAGTCGGGGCAGGCAGCGCGTGTAAAGTCATGACGTCACGGCGCTGGAACAGAGAGAGGAGCCACAGCTGACTGCCCGGGAAGAAGAACAGAACAGCACAGCAGGTAAGTGTTGGCTGGACTGGGCTAGAGAGACACCGGCGGATGTTGCAGGGCTGCAGATGAAGGGGGGGCTGGGTTCGAGCTGAAAGAATGAGGCTGAGGTGGAGCTGAAGGAATGAGGCTGAGACACAAAGGAACTGGGAAATGAGACTGGACCCTGGGTGACACATGGGCTGGGGAGACATAGAGGGGCTGGGGAATGATTAAACAGAGGTACAGAAAGGCTGGGGGATAATTAGGCTGGGGAGATACACAGAGGCTGGAGAATGATTAAACTGACAGAAAGAAGGGCTGTAGGATGATTAAGGTGAGAGACAGAGGGGATGATTAAGCAGGGGACAAAGGGGAGATGAGTGGATGATGGGAGATGGAGAGACACGGATGAGGCTGCAGACACGCTGACTAGAATGAGGCTGGTGCAACACAGGCGAGGATAAGGCTAAGAGATGCAGGGGATGAGCCAATGGCCGACCTGAATATATGTTCTAGGAGGGGATAGGGGGCCCCCAAAAAATTAGTGTGCCGGGCCCCAGGATTTCTGGTGCCGGTCCTGTTTACAGTGCTAGGGTGCTGAACCTCCCATAGTTGGAAGATGCTTTTTGAAGATACTTTGATAATAATTAATATTATGTAAAAAACCAAAACAGCAACTACGGAAGAAAAAATGCTGCCTTGATAGATCTTAAAAGTGGAACAAAACCTGTAACATCATGAAATTATTTGGGGCCTCTGTACAAAAGGCGGCCATTCATACATGGAAGCGCTGAATGGCCATCAGTGCAGTTTGAAGACATCCTGGGCGAACATACTTAAACAAAAATTTAAATCCATGGTCTACTTGGTGGGCACCATGTAGACCTCTATGGCCCTGACGAACTTCAAGCATAGCCAAAAACCTAATCCTGGTCAAACTACACCACAATGCCAAATTTGGTGGAGCTAATTACAAAACTCTGGCCGTGCATAAAGGACAAACAGACAGACACTCACACTTTCTTTTCTTAAAAGTGCCTTCCTCCAATTGTCTATTCCCTGACCCCTCTGTTATTTTTTCCTTCATCCTTTTTGTTAATTCATAAAAGAGTTTTTGCACGGCATTTGTGCCGGGTTTTTTTTGCACCTTGCACATACTCTTCTCTAGAACATATCTGTTCATTATTGAGTAACTATTAAAAAAAAAAAAAAAAAAAAGTAAAATAAAATATAAAAGACTAAAAGCAATCCCAAAACTTTACTGTTTGTACCCTTCATCTGCGTGTGTTGGGATGGCTTCAGTGAGCACCTGTGGCTCCATCTTTGAGCAGTCATCATGCAAATACAAGGTAATCTGTAGAGATTATAACGCCCATCCTTCTTGTCTAGGGATCACAACAGCCAGCTACTATGTAAATTACCACATGGATGACAAGTGCTTGGCATGTAGTTGTCTGGAATCTGAAAATAGATCTTGACTGTTAAGGCGCACATCCACTAGACGATTAAATGAAGTGATTGAAAGATAACGATATTGTTCGATCATCGTTTGAAAATAGTTGGTCGTTTAGACATCTATCATCATACAAATATGTTCTACAACCTGACGATATCATCGGGTTCAACATGTTTGCAGATGATTGATGTGCCTTCACTGAACGACTGCTCGTTCAGTGAAGGCACATCACAGACAAACGACTGCACAATTACAACGTCGTAATCGTGCAGTCTTTTGCTTGTTGTCTAGTGGATGTGTGCCTTTACATTGCAGGAGTCAAGGGTTGGCAAAGTGGAGGGCATTCCAACTGGGTTATGCCAGTGTACACTCACATGCACGGCTCTCTAGCAAAAGATAGACCCACACTGATAACATTGCACAACAAGAAGAGATTTTAAAGTGGTTATTTGGGTTCAAGGGATTTGGAATGAGGGGATTACAAAATAATATATATTATATATATTGTTTTGCCACGATTATTGATCCTTAAAAGTACAGTACGTAATCCAGTAAAGGAGGTTAAGAAACTAATCAGACTTCGTTTAAAGTACTCTAAAGGAAATTTCCCATCGCCCATCGGAAATTTCCGATCGCCCACCATCAATGTTCAGCAATCCATCGCTGGATCGCTGACATTTGACATGTTAAATGTCCCCGATTTGACAATCGCGATCATTTTTTGATCGCGGTTGTCAAATCACCAAATTCCAACATGTTGGACTTCTGCAATTCTGGGTTGCAGCATCCCAGGACCGCGGCAATCCGTCGCAGATGTACGGGGCCCATTACAGTAGGCTTACCTACTATACTACTTTACACCTGAACATTCATGAATTACACAGGTTCTGTGGCTGGCTGACTTCATTTCTCCTGGTCTTAATCAGCCACAGAACCTGTGTAATTCACGTGTGACCCTGTTTAAAGGGATAGTATGGTAAGCCTAAAAAACAGGGCAGTTTATTTATGGTTACCAGGTATTTAGTTGAATGTTTTTCTGAGAACAGAGATTTTTCTGACACACAGAATTGCAAAAAGAGTACAGTACACAATCCCGTACAAAGTAATTTAGCTATCTGAAACATGCTTATGAACATTCATCTATGCAACAGTCACATACAAATAAAACTAACATCAGCATACCAGAAACGGTTATTGTATCGTATGCCATTTATCAAGAAAAACTCAAAAGGCAAACAAGTATAAAAATCGTAAAAATACTTCCAAGAAAGGGCCCCCCATGGCAAGTGGATAGATCCCCTTCAGTTTTTGTACCCTGACGCCATCAGTTACTGTAGACGTGATTCCCTACTATCCACGTGGACATAGAGGGGGTATATAAACCTGTGGCGATGGAAGCAAGCCAACGTCCCCGAAGTGTAGCAAGCGAAGCAAGCCTGCAAGGGGACAAGTTTCTTTTTTGGTGGACTGTATGGGCATGGAAACACTACCGCCCTCACTGTACGTCACTTCCAGGTACTAGAACTGAAGGGGAAATATACCTTTCATGGCAAAACCCATAAATATGTTATATATGTTAAGATTAAAGAGTTTATGCTGCATATTATTTTGGATTTTACAATCATGCAACTATGACAGTATTTTAGCAAATTTTGCATTATTAAAGCGATGTTTATTAGCTAGGGTATTGCAGCCGATGCCATCGCACAGGGCACCACAGGGCAGGGCGCGCTGTTTGGGCCTGTCAAATTTCTGTTTATTATCATTCTTGCGTGTAGCTTCCTCTTATTTCATCCCCAGCATCTCCTGGCTTTTCCTATCTCTTCCCTGGCCCTTCCCCATGAAGCCATTCCCCTTTTTTGGGTGCATTATGTCCCTTTGGAAAATGAGGGGGCGCCAATGCTCTTTCTGGCACAGGGCACCAAAAAGTCTAGTTACGGCTCTGCTTATTAAGTATAATGTAAATGATAAAAGGCCTAGCACCAAAGCAATAAACACAATGTAGTACTGTTGATTGGCTGTGCAGACAGGCACAGCGTGTTCATATTAATCTATTAATATGTGGAAAGGACTTCCTCTTCAGCTTAATTAACTTAGTGTGGGACATCAACTCATATGTTTAATCTGTACAAATAACAAACGCTTACACTTCCTGTTAAGAAAAACCCTTTAACGCTACTACAGCACAGCATTTTTTATTGGGAGCCAAAACAGCCTGTTCTGACTTCCATAAATTAACCATCTGCTGTCAGTCTGAAAAGCACAATAAACGCACTCCTTCAATACAAATCAAATTATTTAAATTCAACAAGAAGAAATGATTTGACATCCGATTAGCAAGAAAAAAAAAAGTCTCAGGCAAATCAATTACAAACAGTCCTAACAACAGCTTCAGCAAACAATAGAGAGATCTTTAGTTTCCAAATGTCACCGCAGAGCATGGCTGCTTGTATTTGTAGGGTATCAGCGAGCAAAATCCAGCCAAGGCCAGGTCTATATGAGTGACTTAGAACAATAATAACATCTCATGGAGTCTGGCGTGCTGGTGGGAAGGAGAGAATTCATCACAGCAGCTGCAGTGCAATTGACTCCAGCCAATGCCGGCCCCCTCGTTCTGCCAGTAATTTGAAGCTCTGCAGGTCATACAAATAAGGCGGATGTGATGAGGTACAAGAAGAGAATATATGGACTCAGCCATATCCAATACCATTCAGCCTCTAAGTAAGGTATGGATGCTGAGCACGTATTCCCACACAGCCCTTCAGTTCGTACAAGACATAAAACACATGTAATTATGTCATTAATACATTACCTATAGATCACAAACTAGTCAGAAAATCTCATATCCTTTCCGAGCCCCCAGTGTGTTGCATGGTATTCCTTATTTTACAAAGTGATCCTCCATTATCGAAGATGATGTATGTATGTATATATATATATATATATATATATATATATATGTGTGTGTGTATGGACAAACATACATACACACACGTATAGACAAGAGAAAGCATGGATTACTTAAACTCAGTCATTTAAATTAGTATTGTTTGCTATGATAGTTATTTGTGTGTTCCACTGTACAAGATCATTTAATGGATGCAAATCAGCATTGCACCTGACTAGTGTCCATTCTAGCACCCTGCACCTGTCACAAACCGACAGTTCCGCTTTCCAGCCTGGGGTGTCACTGTCTGCTCTGGTGCATCTAGCACACTCTGGTCTTTATCTGATCTGTTTGTTGCATCAGCTGATTGTGCTAGAAGCACCAGAGCAGAGAGCGACACCCCAGGCTGGAAAGAGGAACTGCACAGGTTGTGACAGATGCAGGGTGCTAGAATGAAGACTGTCGAACCATTTGGTGCCCATCAATGTAGGCCTGGGTTGACATCTATTCTCCCAAGATACAATGTCCTCTTTGTTCCTCTGCTATAATAGAACATACATTTAGTTATTAGCCCTTATTTTTAAAGCTCCACCATATTACGATGTGCTTTTCAGAGAATATTTCATCATTCACGTTATTTAAAACCTTAGCAGTTTTAGGTGTGTTTGTTTTTTCTTTTTACTCCTGACAGTGTATACAAAGTCAGGGGCACGTAAACATGCACCCATTTAATAATACATAAGATATTAATGTTTGACATGGTGATATAACTTATTGAGAGAGGAGATATGTGATCTATGGCAGAGTTTCCCAAACTCTGCCATTACAGTCCAGGTTTTAAGGATATCCATGCCTGAGTTCAGATGGTGAAACCAAAGTGACTGAGGTAGTTATTAAGTGACCTGTGCTCAAGCATGGATATACTTGAAACCTTGACTGTAATTGTAAAATTTTCAAACCTCTGGTCTATGGGAATAGTTTCTTTCGCACACTAGGGTACAAACAGAAGTATTTATTACTAGTGTTAAAAAGTTTAAGAAAGGAAAGTGCCCTGCTGAGAATAGGATTAAGGTAGTCTGTAAAACAGTACAGAACAAAAACAAAGTTATTATGGGTGTAGTCAGGGTAGTGGTTAAAATATTGAACACCTAATATCTGGGCAGAGTTAATGCTAGGCACATAATTCAAAACATTAGCTGCATTTAATCTTAATGTTGCAGATGGAGAGTTGGCTACAATTGCAAAACACAGGGATCAAGAGAAGACAAGGGCACAGGTACTGTGGGGTCATGTCTAAATCCCTATGGTGTTGCCCCATCCTGAAAAACTGTAAAGTTGCGCCACGTGGGGCAACACGCACATTGCTAGGCTGCCGCGCGCTGATCTCCTTCTCCGGAGACTACAAAAAAATGGCTGCTGTGGGACTGCAGTGAGGACATTAGTAACGGATGAATATGTTGTTGTAGTGATGCTGCCAGTATAATGTTGGGGCTGCTGATTACAGAGCTGCAAAGGGGTACAATGTCACCCTCCATAGGCAAATGCAGGGGGGGTTTCCATCTGCCTGGAAACCCCCCTCCCCAGCCCACACCATGACCACAATAGAAATAGTAATATTATAGATTGTTACTAGTGCTGCATGTTCTTCTCAGTATCACAAATGAAATAATTAGCACCAACTGTGGATCTTTTAACATGTATCAACCAGTAATAAGTAACCTGTACATCAACTAGAAGATCTGGAAAACATGCACTGTTAGAGATGCACTCCTATAGAGTCCAATAGGTACATATATGTCCAGGGCAATGCTAGGTTCTTCTGCTGCTCCTCCAGGCTCCCAGACTTGCTCCAATAGTCTGGAATGGTGTCCACATACAAAATAAAAACATTCAGCTCAGGCAAGACGGCCCTACTGCTGCATCTAATGGCTTACTGTGATCACTGGTCCTTTATATGCTGGAATTATTACACACAATACACTTTGTATGACGCTTATTAAAGCTGGATAAGTACTAATTCTGCCCTCTTCATTGACAGGCCACACTCGCTCTAAAATTAAGCATTTGGAAACCCCCCTCTGGAAATCCTGCGTTTGCCAATGCCCTCAGCAACTGACTTGGGCCGCTCCAACAACCCAAGGCCCAGGAAATAAATACCCTCCCATATCCTTCGCGGCACCCTTACAAAAAAAAAATCCAGACATAAAAGGCCAAAAAAAATAAATAAATCAATAAATAAACTGCAAGGGTGTGCGTATACAAAGCTGCTAGAATCCCAAAATGCAGGTAGATTGGCCGTTTCACACCAGACACACGTCACATACACTTATGCCATTTATCTTTTTAGCAAAACATGCATTTGCTATTAGGCATTAATGAAACTTAAAAATAACCTGTTATAAAGTAGGATAAGTAAAACCGCAATATAGTAAAAGCAACTACAGCAGCTACAGTACCAATAACTCCAGCTAGTGCCATGCGCATAAAATATTATATACATCAATTGCTAAAACAGACACACAAAAGCATAAAACATGCAAATCAAAGGAAGCGCCTATCAGCAGTGACCGGTCAATTACAAGCGGTTTGTTCATTTGCACCTGCACACATCAGCAAATAAAAAAAATCATTCTAGAATATATATATATATATAATTTATTTTTTTTTCGGTGGGGGGGAAGGGGGGGCAAACACCCATTGCATTCATGCTATAAACACCCCTTCCATCACCCATCCCAGTGCAGACAAGCTTTAGTGTTAGTCATCAAAGGTTATACAGGTGCATATGCATTTGCTTTACTAGGCCCAGAGCGATTTCACTTATCATAAACTACACAAACTGGTGCAGTACTCACTCTGCGTCAGTCCTAATGTTCTCAAAATTGTAAAACGTTGCTAAATGTAGCACTTGTTTGTAAACGTGCCTTGTAGGAAGCAGGGCTGCATTCATGAAATCACATGCCTTGTATTTATGCTATGGCGTCTGGCATTTAGATGCAGAGTATAAGCAATCCCATTGATACATCCATTATTCAATCATACAAGTAAATCAGGAGGCTAATGCTGGTGTCACACAGTGCGATACTACAGCTGATATCTGCCAACTGGCCCGATATCACAGAGTATGTGGCCCTAAAACCAGTGACATCCTGTGTGGTCCAATCTTATATTTACATCATCTAATAATCAGTTTGCCTCCAGTTATGTTATATCTGCAGCTCTCGGTTTTGAAAACAAAAAATATTGTGGTAACGTGTTGCTTATTAACCCTTGAATTGCTTAGTGCATGCCTGGCTGGTTTTTTTCTTGTAAATCTGTAGCAGGTCCCAAACTCACATCCTTGTTTGGAATACACTTTTGACTGGCAGAGAACTTAGATTTTCAATATCGGGGAGAATAGAAAAAATAAATCAACACACTTAATATACATACTTGAACATACCCGCAACCTAAGTAATCTGTTCACTGCCCCTCCACGGGGTCCCCCCCACTGTTAACTTTTATGGTCTCTCCTTCCTGGTCATAAAATGTCCAGTTGGGAGAAAGGCCGTTCCATTCTGTGGAATGCTGAGTGAAACTGCCATTGTCACATGCGGGCCACAATTTCAGCTGCAAATCTTTGAACTAAAGCTTCAATTTGCAAATGACAAGACCTGTATTACTATGTATTCTACAGGATGGACAACCTTACCTGGAAAGAGGCCTACAGTATAAGAATAAGTCGGGAACTCAGTTTGGGGAAGGGGACTTCATCTGCAATATATGTGGGACACTATTAAGGTGGGAATGTCTAAAGGGGGGTATCCACTTGTAGATATACAAACGACAGCACGATTACGGCATTGCAATCGTGCTGTCGTTTGTATAGCTAGCGATGTGCCTAGACTGAACGTTCAGTCCCGGCACATCCCTCATCCCCGCACATGCTGAACCTGACGAGATCGTCAGGTTGACCTGCATGTACGGGCGATGTCGGATGTCAGAAGCGACCAGCGGGTACGCACATCGCTGGTCGATTCCGTCCAAAACATGCCCTATGCATGCGCGATTTGCAAGCGATTGCACGATAACGATGTCGTTATCATGCAATCGCTTGGCTAAATCGCTAAGTGGATACCCCCCATTAGGGAGGATATTTCCTTAGAGCAAGGTCTACTGGTCACTTTGGGAGGTTTCCAATACCATTCAGACTTGCCAGTATTATGGGCAATGATCTAATGCTGGGCATACACAATACACTTATCTGTCAGATATCTGTCCAATCTGGCTGGTTGGAATGAAAACCTGGTAATGTATGGGAGCAAATGACAATCATCCATATGGTCTTAAACACTGGAAAACAATTGTTAAAATTGGTTAAATTCATGTGTTTTAACCAATTTGTCTGAACAACCATTTTTATCTGTTTTCCAGTGTTTGAGAGAAAATTATGTATGTCATTTACTCCCATACATTACCAGATTTTCATTCCAACCAGCCAGATTGGACAGATAATTGTATAGTGTATGCCCAGCATAAGTCCAAGACAAATTCTAATAGTAAGTCAGCATGCCTAAATGTAAAAACAAAAATGATTTACAGAGTATTTAAATAACACAAAAAGTACGAGTTCAAGTAAATAGCAGCTTCCAATCTAATCCCTGTGCCTTGTTTGAATGCAGAAAAGACATAACATTGTTTCTGCTGTCTGCGTCACGTTCTCAGAGCCCGTTGTCACGCTGGTGGTTTTGCTGTATAGGAGGTGACCACTGCCAAGCCATCAGGTCACATCTGAGGCATTGCGTGGCAGGAGAAAACCCTACAATTGTATATGGAAAACAAAGAGCAATGTCTGAGAGCTCCAATGTAATACATTATTTTGCAGCATAATGACCATCATCTTGTTTTTACATTTCATATGTGCAATATAATAAGGCAGTTGCCAAATTCCTGGAGAACAGACACAAAGTGCACGTGTGCCTGGGAAGATAACGGCTAGATTTTCAGTCTGTACCGTGCTTCCCTGGTCCCTGTGGCAACATGGTAAGTACAAGTTTATGTTCCCAGGCAGTAACCGTAGACTCATTTGGACCATGATATTTTGGAAGTTATTCCCACCTCATTATAACTTCACCTCTCCTTGTATTTCATGCATTTTATCGCTCAATGCTCCAATAAGCCAGGCAAGGATTCTCCCTGGCTGCAGCTCATTATTTGGCAGAAGACATAATACATGCGAGACACAGAGTAGCTTGTTGGGCATCTTTCCTGACTATAAAAAGGCGATACGGCAGAGATGAACATCCGCACACAACTCTCGTCTGGTTAAGGCACCAAATAAATGATCAGAAGTTGCTTAAGCAAAATATGTAACTTTGCGAACAAAAGTGAACTATTTGCACAAGTTACACCAATCTCCACGCCTGTGGAAAAGGTGACCGCAGTCACCCTTTGGTGTGACACCTGTGTTTCTTCTGGCCCCAAACCAAGTCTACAAATAGACAAAGCCCCCTTCTAATGAGAGAGAGAGAGAGAGAGAGAGAGAGAGAGAGAGAGAGAGAGAGACAGACCGAGCGCAAGCCCTTTTCTAGAAGAGTAGAGCTCCTCAGAGCACAAAACATGTTCAGTTGATGCAGCTCAGGATTTTTAACGCTGGAGCTGGTAAAGAGATCTGACTAACCTTTAATGGCTGCAGGAGCAACACTACTAATGTAGTATTACAAATAACAAACTGTGGGCCTGATTCAGACCCGCTCGCGAGCGCTGAGCGCTCGCAAGCGTGTCGATGGTGGCCCAGTGTGCATGTGCACGACGGAGCCGGCTCCGTCGTGCGCATGCGCGAGACCCGGATAGCGACGGGCAAGCAGTCACTCCGAGTCTCGTACCAAAGGGAGCGTGCTGTCGATGGTGAGTGACAGCACGCCCCCTTTGGTGGGCATGCCGGGGGCGTGGCTGCCCAGACGGAGGCGTTCCCATGGGAACGCCTACCATCTGGGGCCGGCCCCACTGACATCACAAGTGATGTCAGTGGGAGTGCTTTCGGCTCTGTTTGAGCCGAAAACACTCCAGGGCTTGCGGCAACGAGACCCAACCACAAAGGTCTCGTCGCAAGCCCGATGGTCGCGATGGTCTTGACCATCGCGACCATCTTCCTGGCCGCTCGCTATAGCTGTGGGTGGTCACCCACAGCTATACGAGCGGCCAGGAGGCCGCTCTAAAAATCAGGAAGGACGGCCCTGATTCAGAGCGAGCGCTCTGTCAGAGCGTCCGGCTCTGAATCAGGGCCTGTATTCTACAGATGTTCCATGGAACACATGGACATTATTCAGTTTCTTGTTATGTATTTTCATTTACTGCTATGTGGCGGTACAATAAATTATCGTTGTAGCAGGGGTGTGTTAACTGGTGGGCAGCAATGCAATTGCCTCAGTGGTGTTGCTAGTTCCAACACAATTTAGGCTAAACACACCTATCGTGTCATTGGCCTTTGCCTTCAACACCATCTCAATGTTAGGGGTGGTCTAATGAACATGGACACTTTTAGTGGTATATTTACTAAAGTGTGGGTTTTTAGAAGTGGAGATTTTGCCCATAGCAACCAGATTCTAGCTATTATCTTCTAGAAGGTGCTAGATCAGTGGTTCTCAAACTCGGTCCTCAGGACCCCACACAGTTCATGTTTTGCAGGTCAACTAGCTGATGCTCAAGTGTGTTCATTATTCACTGACACATTTTAAAAGGTGGAGCTAATTATGACCTTAGTGATTCTATGAAGAGACCTGGAAAACATGCACTGTTTGGGGTCCTGGAGACCAATTTTGAGAACCTGTGTGCTAGATAAATGACAAGTAATATCTGACTGTTTGCTATGAGCAACAACTCCACTTCTAAAAACCTGCACTTTAGTAAATATACCCCTTAAGCAGGGTACACATTGAAAGATATATTGCAGATATATCTATAGTGCATCGTCGGGTGTGTACAGCGGATATATCTATCAATGACATCGTATCTGATCTGCTGTGCAGCACAGCCGATGACCAATATATCTGAAAGATACATCTGTCATCTGCTGGTGTGTATGGGCGACCCGCCGATCGCCCGTACACATGCTACGGGACCCATCGGTGATTGACAGCTCAACTGAGCGGGCGATTTAAATGCATACGCTTACCAATCGTCGGATAGGTCGGCGGGTTGGACGAACGGCCGACCCATCGACCTAGTGTGTACCCAGCTTTAGTGTATCAGAGAAGTAAAGTAGAAGGGTAAATACTTAAAATGCAGTGATCACGGATTACAGTATCTAATTGTGCATAATACTAAAGAATAAAAGATACAAAGAACAATTCATTCCCCAAGCAATTGCCAAACAATAAAGACAAAGTCACACTTTTGTTCCTTAAATTAAAAATATATTTATATATTTTTAATGTGGGGCTTTCCATATGAAATAACATAGCTCTGAGTATACTTTAAAATATTTGACATGGTCTTGAGCTGTGCTGCTTCCATTGCAGCAGCCTAGAAATGAATGAGTTACCTGATCCTTAAACATTAACCAGAGTCTATTGTGCAGCACGGAGATAACACACAGGAGCAAAGCACACATAAAGGAGCAAGCAGTGCACTAGGGGAAAAAACCTCCAGGTAGAACATAAACCATGAATAAGTCTACTGTGCAAACAGAGAAGAAATTCCACAGTTCACAGACTGACATACTGGCCAGAAACTTCCATATCCAGCACCTGTATAAAATGGATTACTAGTGTAATAACAATGAAAAAATAAAATACGTATTCATATTATTACTTTCCCAAAAGTGTACAAAGAAATAATAATAATAGTGCAAACAATAGCAATTTCAAGCTTGCATTGTTAGTTATAGCAGATTTTCCCAAACTCCACTATTACAGTCCAGGTTTTAAGGATATCCATGCTTGAGCACAGGTGAACTCAGTCAATTTGATTTAACCATCTGGACTCAAGCATGGATATCCTTAAAACCTGGACTGTAATGTTGGAGTTAGGGTGGGATGTACTAAGCATGAAACTGTAGGCAAAACTCTGAAAGCCCCCGGTTTCGGAGTCTTGCCCACATTTCCTCATACACCAAGCTCCGATATACGATACATTATGGAGCTTGGACCCGGTGGCCAACACCATCTTTAGAACCCAATAGAAGCCTATGGGCTTCTTATCGGGCTTCTTCTGAGAGGGATCCAATTTGATCCCTCCCAGTGTCCCCTGTGGCAGCACACGCCGTACTGCACATGCGCAGAGGGAATCCTTGGTGAAAAAGCAGGAAGTCTCTCTGCCATCTAGCGATCACAAAGTACAGCTGTGCTTTACTATTTTAATAGTAATTAATGCCGGTATGTACCGCATCGTGGATACCATGCCTAGTACATCCAGTCCATAGTAATTTTATAATTGTTAAGGGTCAGGCCAATCACTGACTAGTGCTTTTTAAGAATAACCAACAAAAAGGTGTAGTAGGGCTGTAATCTTTTCAGAGAGATAGCAACATCCCAGAGCTGCCACAAATTATGTGTTGTGACTCCCAGCTTCGGTTACACTTGCATGAAAGCTATGGTGAGCATGTTTGTGGAGGTGGCCACACTGTTTCTCCCTGCAGACGGACATAAAGGTCACAATCACAAATGTGATTCTGCTTCCCGTCAGGAAGCAGAACAATGCATAAGGCTGTGTCCCCCCCTCACCCCCCTATCAAGCAACAGGGACCTATCCCCCAACCCCAGAAAACACCATAGAGAACACAAAAGCTTGTATGGATGTAACAATTAACCCTTTGCTTAGGAAAAACAAATCCTCACTCAGTTTAATGTTTATTATTTGGTGTTTATTACTGGAAGGATAGCTTCCTGATAAGTCAAATGACTTGCACTAATCAACATTAGCTTTTCCTATACTAAAGAGTGATTTCATTTATTTTATATAGGTTCCTGTGAATTGCAAACAGGTGTTAGGCAAATGTTACGGATTCAAATTTCTCATACAGATTACAAAAATCTCTTGAGCTGGACGCACCTTACTGTCACAGGCAAAGCACCGAAATTAATAAACTTTACTTATCAGCAGTAATGTTCATAAAATTCCACACATTTCTATTTTATTCATCCTATTATATATTTTCTATATATGGTGCAGTATTCTCCTGTATCTATGGAAAGTAACTTTATCCAAGGAAGAACTGATTAAAATTATGTGACAGTCAAATTACTGAGTATAAAGAAAAAACTTTTCATTTGTGCTTATATATCAGCAGAAGTCTCTTATTAAATGGCGATTATGTAATCAAATGAACCAAGAAGACACAAGGGCACACACAATATGTAGCAGATTACAGCCAGATATACTTACACACACACTGGAATACTATTGGGCTGGTGCAGCATCCAATGCAAGTCGGCCACCATTGCTATCCTACTGCGTGAGCAGAACTAAATGCAGACAGTCGCTCTAGCTTTGCATATCTATTACCCCTTTCAAACCGTATTCCCGGGTCGCACCCAGGATTTTGTACACAGGTCCATCCTGGGTACGACCCGGGTTGAGACCCCTTTCAGATTGGCGGCCTGACCCAAATTATTGCTAAGTCAATGACATCACCACCGTCTCATGCTAAGCCAGTGCTTGGAGATGAGATCATCTCCAAGTGCTGGCTCTTCCTATGTAGTGAACAGGACCCAGGTCGCATTGACCCAGGTTACCCGTTCACACTGCACTGCAAGCCAGGTTGAACCAGTGTTCATTCCTGCTCGTTACCAGAGTTGAATTGCAACTTGGTCCTTTCACACTGCACGATATCCCGGGTTGCTGCGCGTTCAGGTAAAATAACCTAGGCTATTGCTGGTATTGTGAGAGGGGTATTTGTGGTCACAACACCTCTATCCACAGGTTTGGTTCCATGGCTGTCATTATAAATCAGTGCACATGTGCACCAGCGCTAACCCTGGTACAAGAGATCAGTCTAAAACAGACTTATAACTGCATATGCACAAATCAACAGAGCCTGCAGCTCTGTCAAGTTGCGAATACTCAGTTACGTGCCCTGAGCTTCAAGTAGAGATGCGTCCGACTACTCAGAATAATCCATAGATGCTTTACGCTCAGCTCCGGAAAACGCGCAGCATGAAAACATACAAAATCTGTGTGCATTAAGCGCTGCATGAGCCCCTAAATGTAGATTGCCATACAGGATCCAAGAGTACTGTTTTGAAAAGATCTACAGGTAGCCAGGCTCAGGTAAACAGTGCCGGATTACAATAAATTCAGTTATAGCCGCAATAAAGATAGAGCTACATTGGTGCAGTGCCTGGTAAAATACACCAACCTATCACATGGGACTGATCAGCTCTTTGGGGACCAGGCACACCATAATTGGTTGGCTGTTGGGGAGTACAACAGTCAAAGTGTAGTCAGTGACGTAAGGGGTCTATTTACTAAGCATTGTTAGGAGACAGAGTGAAATGTGATAAGAAAGTGATAAGGTGCCAGCCAATCAGCTCCCAACTGTCAGGCTGTGTTGGGAGCTGATTGGCTGGCACCTTAACACTTTTCACTCTGTCTCCTAACACTGCTTAGTAAATAGACCCCTTAGTGGTCCTGTGGTGAAAGAAAGACAAAAAAAAGCACATGAACATCCTGCAGACAACTGATCGCAGGGAATGCTACCACATTAACTGTGATCCAAATACCACATTAACTGTGATCCAAATCACTTGATTACACTACAATCCATTAAACAATACATACAGCACAGTCAAGTACATATCAAATTTATTTGCATAACACTACTCTGATCTGCAGAACCCCAACGAAAGAAAAGAAAAAGAAAGGGACCTAATTTCAGCCACACAGCAGACAGCTGGTTACTGGGTCAGATTTCAGATATTTCCCCTGGGGAGAAATACCGCAGGCTAAGAGGAGGAGGAGGTGCAGGGTTTACAGACCTGCCACTTCTTAGGGCTCAGATGACCACTGACCCTCCCAAGGAAAACCCAGACTGGGCTTGGAATAATAAACTCTCCTTATACAGTGGTATCTCACTTCACAATTTGCACACAACATGCACTACTGACAGTAATGACTAGACATCCATCTTTTAATTGTTTTCCTTCATTTATTCACCTGCTCTCACAACGAAAACAAACAGGCAAAAAAATAAAGGCATACTGTATCACAGCCATTATGTAACAGCACCTGTATCATGCATTGTTAATCAACCAGGCCTGTAGATTTGTTTTTCCTTTATAATCTGTCACTCACGTACTCTCGAATCAGAGACATCTAGTTATTAAATCTATTTTATGAGGCCTTGTAAACATGACTCTTGTGGTTAACAGAAAGGCTTTCTTACTCAGCAGAATTATTGTAACATTTCAGTTGTGCTTTTTTTCCCATTGACGGTTTAAAAATCTCGTAACGTGGACTAGGTTATCATAGTAACGCCTACGTTATTAACAATATAACGCCAATACCGTATCTCTGTGCCAGTGGAGCCTACAATTTAGATATCTCTACTGCAGATATACAAACAACTACACTAGGGCCAATTTCTGTAGGTCTGCTACTAATTTACAAGTCTAACTTTGGAATAGGATACAATACCCACGTGAACATGGGTAAAACATACAATCTATTCACACAGCACCCTTTACGGAACATAGTCTAATGCTCCAGCAACAGCCTACAATGCTGAACCTAGTGCCACTGGGAAAATTCTTCATATATCTTATTATTATTATTTATTATCAGTTTCTTATATAGCGCAGCAAATTCCGTCGCGCTTTACAATTTGAATTAACATTATACTGGGTTGTAAAAGACATACATACTTAAAAGACATACATAAGGGTAAGAGGGCCCTGCTCGCAAGCTTACAATCTATAGGGAATTAGGTGTTGATACACAAGGATAGGTGCTACATATTGCACATTGGTCCAGCCCGATAGCAGATGTTCTTGGTGGGCTGTATAATCCAATCACACTGGAAAGTTGGCCTAGGGTTAGGAGGATGTTAAATTGAAGAAAGAGAAGATGTGATAGGTGTTTACTATAATATCTTAATAATGTATTGCTTGTGGTGCATTAACAATGATAATGTCATACAATTAGTTTACAGTATCAGGGAGTCTGGGGGCTACAAAATAGCCGCTAATGTCCAATGAGGTCTTTGGTGATCAGAAAGAACAGGGATTACACAGAAACACACTAATGTGTAATGTTCCGGATATGTTTGTGTATGTATGTGTTCAAATCAGTAACCTTAGTACACATTGAAGAGAACATAAAAAGCAAACAGATGTCATACTGGGCAATACAGTGTGTAAACATGGAACAATGTTGTTTTGAATTTAATGTATTAAATCCAAATAACCCTCGGTTGTGAAAGGTTTCTAGCGAAGGCTGGTAATCTAATACTGCACATAATCTAACATTTCTGATACTGGGGTTCTGGATCACTCGGTTCGTTGCAGCAGTAGCAGATACGACTTCACACACAATATCTGTTTAAAGACAGGTTAGCACAAGGTCTCAGCTCTCTGCAATTGCATGCAGGGTTGGGGGCTGGATTATCAAAACACAACAATTACCAATATAAATACTGAACTGTAAATAACCATCCCAGCGTTTGTAACCCGAGTTACCATCTATTTCATCTTATACCAACAAATATGACAGTAACTCCTCGCAAATAAAGGAGATATTGCCGTTGCAAAGTGCGCAAGTCATGTGTACATGATCTTTCGCCTTATGTAATACAATATATTTATTTTTAAACAATATTTACACAGTATCAACAAATTATTAATTTGGGGCAATCCACCACCCACAAAGGAGGCGATTCAAATGTGACTATTACCCCTTTCACACTGCCATCAAGTAACCCTGGTTATTGCACATGAACGTGCAGCAACCCGGGTTACTGAGCAGTGTAAAAGGGGTCTGTTGAAATAACCCAGCATTTCATCTCTGGTAGTGAGCAGAGTTCAACCCGGCCCGCGGTGCGAACAGGTAACCAGGGTCGAGGCGACCCGGGTCCCGTTCACTGCATAGGAAGAGCCAGCGCTTGGAGATTATCTCATCTCCAAGCACCGGCTCAGCAGCGATGGCGGTAACATCATCGACCCGGCATTAGGGCGGGGTCAGGCTGACAGTCTGAAAGGGATCTCAAGTGGGTTGAACCCAGGATCGACACGTGCGACCCGCCATTAGTGATATGAAAGGGGTAGAATGGGAAACTAAATTGCTGCTCTGGTTGGGGGCGGATAGGCACATTTCTGCTTGCACCCTCCTGAGGTATCGAGTAGAAATGTGCGTTAAGTCAGTGGTTTGGGTGCGCTAACCAGGGCTTTAGATGGATTTAACCTGGTCTATTTGGGTGCAACATACACGATAAGGCATGGGCGCCCAAAAACAATTGAATATCGCACCCAGATCTTCTGTCACTTTACACGGGAGATCGGGCACGATAAAACAATTGAAGAGCTAAGATAGGACTTTGCTGCTAAGAACACACCAAGGAGAGTACTTACACAGCAGATCACCCAGATGTCTGCTACAGTAGAACCACAAGTATATACAGGTTGAGTCTCCCATATCCAAATATTCCGAAATACAGAGTTTTTTTTAGCATGACTGAGATAGTGAGAGCCTTTGATTTTTGATGATTCAAAGTACACAAACTTTATTTAAGGCACAAAATTATTGAAAATATTGTGTAAAATTACCTGCATATAAAACATACAAGCATTCTATGTTTAGATTTGGGTCCCTTTCCCAAGATATTTGATAATGGTATGTAATTATTCCAAACTACGGAATATTCAGATATCCAAAATACCCCTGGTCCCAAGCATTTTGAATATGGGAGACTAAACCTGTACTATATTTTGCAACTTAAGCAGGGTACACACTAGATCAGGGGTTCCCAACCACGGTCCTCAAGGCACACTAACAGTCCAGGTTTTAGGGATAACCATACTTGAGCACAAGTGACTTAATTAGTGCCTCAGTTATTTTGATTTATCCATCTGTGCACATTCATGGATATCACTAAAACCAGGACTGTTAGTGTGCCTTGAGGACCGAGGTTGGGAATCACTGCACTAGATGATATTTTGGACAATTTCCGGCGGATAGGAATGACAAATCATTCAAATCATCCAGTGTGTACGCACTATTGCGCAATCCCGTGAGTCGTTCGTCGTGTCTGTTGGTTGGCCCTACATGCTGCTCAATTTGAGGATTTTTACCACATTGTGAAGTGTGCATGCTCTGCCAAACGACCAGGCAATATGTTGACTTTATATAGTTAACGATCTAGCCACCAACCAATGCACAAAACATTGTTCCGCCGATTATAAGACTGCACAGTGTGTATGCACTATATCGTTTGTCCGGGAGTTCAAGGGACATCGTTGACAATATAGCATTGTTTGCACATCGTCTAATGTGTACCCAATTTAAGATACCGTCTAACCATCCTTTAATTGACATTACAATGCTGAGACACACTCTCCTGGTTCAAAGTTATCAGTATCTTAATAGTTATTTATTAAAAAGCATTTAAATATACATAATAAAGATGCAAGATGACTATTGCCAATGAAGATAGATACATTATGTTTCGTAGGGCCTAGGAGATAATATGCAAGTAGAAGACAAAACACACACTATAAAACTGTATAGTTTAGTTTTCTCCTCTAGCAGGTTCATGGAGGTCAAGGTTCAGCTATTTTCTCAGACAACCATTCAAAAGTTGCTCACTATGCACTGCCATATTACTGAGAACATGTTTTTTATCACAAGTCACTGACATTGGTCATCACAAATACATAATGCTTCTGCCGTCAGATAAAAAGGTAGCTCACAGACAACTATATTAGATTGTTGAACTAATGTAAGACAGCACGAAATACACCTTTTTCACTGTCACTAACAGATTGCTACCTATTGTATGAAGTTGTATTTATTTTGTTCAGATTAAGTCCCACTTAACAAAAACACATACAGTTACATCTACATTCTGAAAAGAACACAGCATGTGTATATCATATGCAAACATCAATATCGTGACCAAATATTAAGTACATTATTTAAAATTACATGTGGCAGGTTCATGAACATGACATTTGCCGTATAGCTTGTTATGTATTAGGGAAAACACAGAACATGGCCCAGTTCCACCCAAACCAATGCTATAGATACCTTTTTCCAGTACCCAACTCAGGACTCGGAGGAGATATGTAGCAACTTAGCCCTGTACTACCATTTCCAATCAGCTCCATATTGTGGGGCCAATTCTAAAGCTGGGTACACACTGGAGCGATATCAGCCCGATATGTAGTTTTTGGCCGAATCGGAATGAAATATCGGCCGGATCGTTCAGTGTATATGGCCAATTTGTGTGCTCCCGCGATATCTTTTGGTTGGCCATGCAGCGATATCGCATGCTGCGCCGTGCAAGGTAGTGAGGGACGGAACGAGGGATCGTTCCTTCTTTCATTACATCGTTATGTGTACCAGGGATATCTCGGCCGCCATATTGTCTGGTTACATATCACTCCAGTGTACCCAGCTTAAGTCGCATACAAAATGGCTATAGTTGCGGGCAGCCGCGGAAGCCAGATTTACTACCTTATGCTAATGCAAGATTACGTTCACCTAATGCGAGGATCCATGCATCTGGAAGCAGAAAGCCGTGTTGCCCACTGATTTTACACCAACCACCATCATTAGGATCTGCACTTGCACTAGCCCATGCTAGGTGCAAGAGATCAGTCAGTAATAGGCATCGCATGGAGCTTTAGATACATGCCCACAACACTGCCATAACACTGCCACAAGTCTCTACCCAGTTCCCACAGCAAAACTTCCAATTTCACGGAAAGACAGATTCTGCCAAGTTCCGTCCAACTCAGAATAGGAGATACACTAACAATGCATAAACTCGCATCTGCACATGCATTGTGCTAAAACTCACCATTCGCGTCCGTACACAGAGATACGTCGGACTTCGAATCAGCCTCAATGTCTGAATTAGATCTTCAAACTTTACGAGAGAAGTCGTTACACTCCTCGTTCTACTGGGCATGGTTACAGCACCTGCAATGCCATACATTTAGTGGCTGATGCAAAGGTAAACACAAGCAAGTTTACAGAAATACTGTGTGTTTACTCTCTGGGTGATGATCTGATGCTGAGCGTATACAAGTATGGGAGATGCTGAGTCTCCGCTTGCCTATGATGGGGCTTAATAAGGTGTTTGCACGTAAGTTCAGAGAGGGCATGCTGACGGAACTACAGGCTGCGTAGAGTTGTGCTGAAGCATAATTATGCCCATTATCAGATGGCTCTTGTGCACCAGACATTGGGCTGGTCTAAGTGTGCGCTAATAATGATGACAGATGTGAAACAAAGTTCACGTATAGGGGGACATCCAGTTGGAGAGATGAGTAGAACTCTTCATATAGGTAAACATCATGCCATGTGGGAGCTGTGACCGCCAACTTTGCATCAGCTTCTTAGACTGTAAGCTTTGTGGCACTACCATATTTACTAGTTATGAGCTAGCAAATGGTCTTTCTTGGGCTGGGTACAATTGGACAACAGTTATCATATTTCTAAGATCAGACCCTATTTCACCCAGGATGCTACTAAAACTCTCATACACTCACTGGTCATCTCCAGATTGGACTACTGTAACCTCCTCCTATCTGGCCTCCACAAATCCCATCTCTCTCCTCTCCAGTTTATCCTTAATGCTGCTGCATGGCTTATCTTCCTCTCCAAATGCTCTACATCTGCCTCCCCACTCCTACAAGCCCTCCACTGGCTCCCCTTCCCTTTTAGAACCCAATTTAAGGTTCTCACGCTCACTTACAAAGCCCTCACCCAATCTTCTCCCATATACATCTCTGATCTCATCTTCCTTCACGCTCCTCTCCGCTCTCTTCGTTCAACTAATGCACGCCACCTTTCATGCCAGCTGATCACTTCCTCCCACTCCCGCCTCCAAGATTTTGCCCGCACTGCTCCCCACCTCTGGAACTCTCTCCCACTCCCCATCAGACTCTCCACCTCTTTGCAATCCTTCAAACGGGCTCTTAAGACCCATTACTTCATCAAAGCCTTCCAGCTCTCATCCTAACTCCTTGCTACATGTTCCTTCCTCCCCATCTACCCCATCTGTGTCACACCTGTTTGTCTTCCCCTCCCTTTTAGAATGTAAGCTCTTACGAGCAGGGCCAGCTACCCTCTTGTGCTTCTCCCTAATTTAGTTTCATCTACTTCCTACTCACCACTAGGGCACCTAACACTTGGTTGCTTATGCTCTGTTGCTTATCTGGGTGTTATGGTCGCTAATGTAGCAATATATATTATCCATGTCCTGGTCCTGTATTGTATTGTTCTGTCAGTCGCTTGTCTACAACTTGTTTATGTACTTTGTAAGGCGCTGCAGAACATTTGTGGCACCATATAAATAAATAATAATAATAAGTCAACATGAGAATGTTGACATGGTTGAACTGTCGACATGCATGACATATCGAAAGGATTAACTGTCAAACGGTCTCTGTTGATCTAGTGGTGTCGGTATCTTACCTTGTTCCGGTGGCTGTGCCATTTAGAAAAAAGTTATTATATAAACTACATACCACTTAAAAGTATAAGTACTTTACTGTCCTAATTATCAAAAATAAAAACAAAATGTTCAGTGTATACTTCACAGATAAGTTGAAAAGAGCTTTTTAAATTGCTAAATAGAATAGTGTAGCTTGTTTATTATTTCCTAATGTAATACCACAAAGGGTGGGGAGACATAACTAAATTCAGTCAGCCCTCATTCAGCTCAAAGTCACACGTGCTCTGCTGCAGACCTTGCTACTCAATGTGCCTTTTGTCTGAGGGCTGGTGTTTCAACATCCTAGTCTTCAACACAAGAAGAATAAAAAAAAAAAAAGGGTCAGCACAAGTCTTCTGTCATTCATAAACCTGAATCACTGCTTAGCGAACACAAGTCTCTCCTCCCCTTTTTCTGTACAAAAAACTTATTCCACAATAAAACAAAACAAAAAGTCTAAAATAGGACAACACCAACTTTATTATATATATATATATATATAATATATACTATGAAAGATATTTAAGGCCAGGGATAAAACTACTCTAAGTGGTCGATCCAATTAGCCGCGAAGGGTGCGAGTTGCCGTTAATACGTCGGCAACGGACCGGCACCTCGCACCCCGCTCTGAGCCCGAATTCACTGGAAATTCTGCAAATCCAGGCTGCCATAAACTGTGGCCATTGCTGAGATCATCGCGGCAAATTGGATCATTTTAAAGTAACCAGGTAATATTCGCAATAAAAATAAAAGAAGACTAGTTCAAAGGGGTCATAATATTATTACTATTATTATTAATACCACTACAATAAAAATTCTAATTATTCTCTCCTCCTTAAAAATACACATTAAACAAGGGAGACAATTGTTTCAACAGAAAGCACTTCTACACTGCAACATTAGGGCTAGCAGCTTTAACAAGTAAACCTGAAAATTAGAATTGTATTTATGAATGCAGAATCCAGGTCCAGTAAGTGGAAGAAAAAAGAAAACTGTATAATAATTTGATTACATTATTTGAGTAATTATTGTACTGTGCCACTAACATAACAGCTAAATACCCATATAATGCACCAAAGTCACTATCACCACAGCTTAGGCCATTATGGCTGGGAATTAATACTTAAGAGCACAGTCGTAATTTAGTTCTCAATTTTCCCTAATAAAACCCAAGACAAAAATGTGGCTAAATGCAAAACCAGGTACTTAGAAACCACTCTACTGGCTATAGGCACAACTAGATTTTATTTGCCATTTGTATGACTTTGCAGAGGTATTCAGCTCTCACTGTCCATTTCAAATTAGACCACTTGCTTAGGTACCATGATTGCTAAAGAAGAAAAACCCTATCCTTGGTTAGTTCCCTTCATCGCTCTCATACCATCTCTTTGGAAACCTCTGAAAGAGCATTTGTTCAGGCTGCCAAGTTAAATCCTCCTCTCTCATGTCAAGGCTTTGAAAAAGCAGTCAGAACACCAGCTATACCGAGGTCTGCTGGAGAAAAGCAATTCCTTTGGCACCACAGAACCATTAAGCCGTTTGCAGATTATGAACTGAAGCACAAGAAAATCCACTCTGCCCAACCAGACAGTAATGCAGTCTTATGTGGGTTCTGTACATCATACCTAGATCTTTGCACCTCCAGCAAGGATATAGGAGACAAAGATAAGCATGCAAGCAGGGGACATGGTATTCTGCAGATACTGAACAAACCAACACAAAAGTGTAATCAACACTTAATTTAACAATAATTGTCTAAACAAATTTGACCTGGTAGCCCTTAATAATAGTTACCAGCTTTTTATCTTTGCAAAATATTAAATGACTGCTAGATGGCTTTCAGTAAAATCATTTATGCAATGCAAGGTGTAAATATTATTATACTGTTCACTGCCAGAAGAAAGAGCAATGCTATATGTCACTATTGGTATGATATCTACTATGTACCAGGAAACAGTTATTTAATAACATGTTATATAATATAACAATGTATTGCAGAAGCCTAACCGTGTACATATGCTGTTTATACATAAGAAAATATATAAAGGTGTTATTAATTCCCAACAAATACTAAGAAAACACCAGAGCAATGCAAAGGTTGAAGATGGAATGTTAAGCATTGTTAATTGCAGCATTTTTGCTGAATGGTTTCCCAGGGCACACAGGGTTAAACAAATTCAGGCACTGACTGCAGACATTAAAAGGGGAGTGTTTGCAATACATAACACCACTAAACATCAGCTGGTTTTGTAAAACAAGTTACATAGCAAAGGCCTGGGTTTTGCAATTCTGCCGCCGATATTCTTACGTTTACTCACAACTTTTAAGTTTGAATCAGACTTTTTTTGTAATGTGTTTTTGCTCCACTGAGGAGGAGGGGGGAGAAAGCACACATTCCTTAAGTGTTTTAAAGGAGCATTTCTTGAGGCTGATAACTCACACACACTGATTGGAATCCCTGCCCCCTTCACAGGACTAAAAAGCAAGAGTTCCTATTCAAATCCCTTTTCCTCCCCTTGTGCTACTTTACTGGGACATCTGTACACCCAAAATATTGAAGTGGCTGGAATCATGAATAGTTTCCCAAATAAACGCCTCTGTACCTCAGTTGACTTCAGTGATCCAAAGACAGTGGATATTATTAATGACAGGGATTTCAGCAAAAAAAAAAAAAAAAATACAAATCTGCCATTTCCAAACTAATTCATCAACTGGGACTCCAGCATTGTAAATTGTATTATGTTTAACTAAGAACAAAATCAGCACCCAAAAATTGGTTGACAGCATATAAACATAACCTCCACAAACGTGCAATTGTAATAACAACAAACATAACACTGGTACATAAAGGCAAATGTACATACACACATAATATACAATAGCATTATATTTATGACATTGCAGGCAGAAACCGAGACGTTTACCAATTAAGCACCCTTGTTTAAAGAGGAGGAATAAACAACAACAACAACCAGCTAATTATTCAGTGACCCTACTAATTACACTCTAACATTTTAAGCCTAAAGGGGACTTAAAATGTATGCCAGTGAGAGGGGTTAATTACTAAACGTGCTAATATTATATATATATATATATATATATATATATATATATATATATACACACACACACACACACTAGTGTGTGTATGTTATAAACACATAATACACACACAGCATTGAGTGATTACTTAAGAATGGAGGATCCCTTGTCCACAGAGCTCGCAATCGTTTTGCTGATGCTGAGTACTATCTGTTTAAACCTTCACACCACAACCACACGGGGAAATCTGTCCCCTCTGAATACACAACAAACACAAGTAGAATGCAACTTCCAACTTTGCAAATTGCAACACACAATGCACAGTGCAAAAGCGACCACAGAACCGATGACCTTACCCAGGCTTCTACCATGCCTTTGCCCACTGCCCCTCTCTCTAACCTCCCGGTGCCCACGACCAGAACACCCAGCGATCCATTCCCACCCCCCAGCCAGCCCAGCCAGCTAGCTAGCTAGCTCTGATCCACTCACCTCCATAGCAAGCACACACACAGACAACGAGTCCCTACAGAGAGCCCTGAACACATCCCCTGCAAATCTTCCATGATCCATTGTTTGTGTGGATCTCTCCCATTCAAAAAGCAAAAGCCTCAAACAAGGGGAGAGAGAGGTGTGAAAGGAGATATTAAACTTACCAGCAGAAGACAAGGCAGCCTGGGAGCTCAGCAAATGAACAATATCCTCTTTTTTCTAGGTAGATTTCAGACTTCCACTGTACTCCCCCCTTATTTCTGCTTCTTTCCCGTCCCTTCTTTTTTTTTTTTTTTGCTCACAGACAGTAAAAAAAAAAAAAAAAAAAAAGGAGCTCAGTGTTAGTGGGTGAGTAAGTGAATCAACTAGCAGGGAGCACAGTAAGTTGAAGTGTCAAATTACATAGCCTATTCTATTACCATGCTTGCTGGTGGGGAGGAAAATCTGTTCCAGATTCCTATCTGAGTGGAGCAGACTGGAGGAGAGAACATGCTCCTTTTCCTGTGCCTGGAGAAAGATTGGACATGGAATAGCCTGCCAGCCTGCTCATTGCTGTAAACAAATAAATGGATTTTCTTTTTCCGTCCGTTTCAGCAAGTGTATCCCCCCCCCTCTGCCCACACACAGCTTATTACAGTATCATGTACAATATATATATATATTTATAGGCTTTAGCACCATTATATTAAAATGACTAAATACATTTGCCAGTTATTCTAAAGGGAGCTAGAAACACTTAACACATTATTTTGTGTATTAACATTTACTTATATAGTGCCAGCGTACTACGTTGCGCTTTACAATGTGGAACGAAACAGTAATAAAACAAGGCTGGGTAATAGCAGACAGGCAAGGAGGGCCTTGCTGGCAATCTTATAATCTATAATATTTATGTAATCATAAATATTATATGAAAAGTTATCAAAATAATAATGTTTACAATGGAAACGTGATAATAAACATTATACTCATTTCAAAACAAAAAAAAAATATATATTTAAAAAATATTCTTATCTTGGTATACTATATTAAGGGGCTGATGTAGAGGTGATCGCTGCTTCGATATTTTCGCAGTTTGCTGATGGTTGAAAGACTGCGCATGTGCCTCCATAAAGCTGCGACATAAGCCGCAGCATTATTGACAAGCTGCTGGCGTTAGGGAGGCGGGGGCGACCAGGGCGTTAAAAAAAAAAAGAGGGCGTGTTGGCCCTGTTTTTTGGGACCGCCAAAACCAGTGGCTTTCACTGGCCCCGGGGGACATCCTGAGTAACCTGAGGCAGGGGCGTATCAGGGTGCAGGGTGTGTGGTGCACACAGGCCCCCGGGTCCAGGGAGGGTCCGCACTGCACACATATTATCTAAAACTTACCTCTCCGATGTCCCGCATCGGGTCTCTCAGCACTGCTCAAAACGCCGGAAAATGGCTGCCGTGCCCATTTTTCCACGTGTGCTGAGGAAATCGCTGGGAAAATGGCGGCCGCGCCATTTCCCCAGCGATCTGCGAATGCGCAGTAGACTCTGGGCACACTCTAGTTCCCAGAGTCCACTGAATCTGCGGTGGCCGGCCGCCAGGGTGAGAGGAGGGGGCCTGTGACGGGGAATACACACGGGCCCCCTCCTCTCTAAAGACGCCACTGACCTGAGGGTTACTGGGTTACTCAGATATCCAATGGGCCAGCGATGTTCGCGCTGTAGATCCAATGCTGCAATTTGTTCCCGACCCCCTCCTGGTAACACTTCTCCCCTGCCCACAACCCCAGCCAGAAAGAGGCAGCCATTTTCCATGCGATCTTTACAGTGCTGATACCGCCGACGTGGGACTCCAGAGAGGGAAGTATTCAAAATATGGGTGCAGGGTGTGCAGTGTAGTCATGACGTCTCTCCCATAATGCAGAGCGGCCCAGGAGGACAGACGGAGGAGCGGCTGGCTGCGGGAGCGCGGATTCAGGTAAGTGTTTGTTTTTTTTGTATTACGTGTGTCTACCGCACTACAAGGGGGAGAGCACTACTGGGGGCACTACAAGGGGGGGGCTACTACTGGGGGCACTACACGGGGGAGACCACTACTGGGGGCACTACAAGGGGGGTGGGGACTACTACTAGGGGCACTACAAGGGGGTGGGGACTACTACTAGGGGCACTACAAGGGGGGGGACTACTACTGGGGGAACTACAAGGGGGAGAGTACTACTGGGGGCACTACAAGGGGGAGACCACTACTGGGGGCACTATATAAGGGGCTAAGTACTGGGGGCACAAGGGGCACTGCATAGGGGGATTACTACTGGGGGCACTACTGGAGGCCTGCATAAGGGGGTCCTCTCCTGGGGTACAGGGGGCACTGAATATAGGCACCACTGCAGGAGGCTGCCCCTAATCTTTATTTTTACTTTACATTATTCCATATGGACCCGCCTCCTCCCTGGAACACTTGAGGGGGGGGGGCGCCGTAGCATGCATGTGATCCGGGCACCCTGGCTTCACGCTACTCCTCTGCCAGGGCCACCTGCATGCATTTGCCCCCTAGGCTAAAAGTTGCCAGCCAGCCCCTGCCCCTTCTGTAGGTGTAATAGCAGGCTGTGCTGAGTTTTGCATATGCAGAGATCCATCCATTTTTAAATGGAGCTCTTGCACCAGGGATAGGGCTGGTGCAACACCTACTAAAACATTTTAGTTGCGTCCCTTCCCCTAACTGGATTGTTGCGGACTACTCCATGCATTTGTCTTTCCTTTGACTTTGATGCTTTTATAGACCCAACTAAAAACTATGGGGGGGACTGCAGTTTAAGAATGGAGATCAGTCCTTCTGCTCACATAGCCCTTCAGTCTCCATTCGTTAGCTTAGGTGATTGACAATTCTGTAATACAGAACGTGCACAGCTCCTGGAAAATGACCAGAAGTAGCATGTAGCTTCAAGTACTATACTATGTTATTATGCCCTTTCATTCATCCCCACATGCAGTCTCCCTTCCAATAACATTTAGGGAGAGATGCATCAAGCCTTGTAGAGTGATACCATGGAGAAGTTACCCAAAGCAACCAATCAGCTTCTGTTATTTATCTAGCACAGTCTTTGAGATGACAGAATCTGATTGGTTGCTTTGGGCAACTTCTACAGTTTATCTCTCTCCAAGGTTTGATACATCTCCCCCTAAAACTCCCATTCATACTTTTATCATCTTTCACCCAGATTATTGTAACATACTCCTATCTGGCCTATGTAAGCTACTCACCTCGTCTCTCTTCAGTCCATCCTCAACAGCTGGCTTGCTGATTCCTATTGCCTCTTCACTTTTGCTGCTCACGTCTTTCAGTAGCTTCTCTGGCTCCCTGTCCTATACAGAATTAAGGCCTCAACCACTCTTGTCATCCCAAAATCTCCAGCCTCATTCCCACTCACACTCTCTCCAACAGACTCTGCCAATGATCACCTCCTCGCTGATCACCACTTTCCAGTCCTGCCTTCTCGTGCTGCAGACAATCTCTGAAATGCACCCCCATGCTCATTTAGGCTTTTATCCAATCTCCAAGTATGTAACTGTCCCTTTAAAATGATTATTCAACTTTACCACTGCTCATAAATCTTCAGTCTCTGCATCCCACGTCTGCTCCCATCTCCTTCTTTGTGTCCACCCCCTACTCT
This sequence comes from Taudactylus pleione, assembly GCA_031769625.1. Taxonomy (NCBI): domain Eukaryota; kingdom Metazoa; phylum Chordata; class Amphibia; order Anura; family Myobatrachidae; genus Taudactylus; species Taudactylus pleione. The sequence goes on along the minus strand of JAUIMM010000698.1, from coordinate 1,238,253 downwards.
TCTAGCATGTCAACTGTCAGTCCCTCTCTCCTATATAACCTTATATACATATATAAATGATAAGCCACAGTTTTAGAAAAGGGCGAAAAGGCCACTGAGCAGAGATAAGCAGCTGAGATATCTATCTATCTATCTATCTATCTATCTATCTATCTATCTATCTATGACACCGACCACAAGAGATAAAGGGGTCTATTTACTAAGCAGTGTTAGGAGACAGAGTGAAAAGGTGCCAGCCAATCAGCTCCCAACTGTCATTTTTCAAACACAGCCTGTGAGATGACAGTTAGAAGCTGATTGGCTGGCACCTTATCACTTTTCACTCTGTCTCCTAACACTGCTTAGTAAATAGACCCCACAAAGACGAACAGAAGGAGCAAGAGTGTTTAGGAGAGATATTTGCTGAAGAGAAACACAGACTATCTGAATGCAAAATGCAACCATGAGTGGCTGGGACTTATGGTACCACAAAGGAAGCCAAGCTGAGATTCCTTTCCAAGTGTTTGCTGTGCCTACCTTCTGGAGCGGAAGCTGCAACTTTATTTAAGTCATTTAATTTAAGGGGATATGTATCAAACCTTAGAAAGCCCATACCAACCAATTAGCTTCTAGCTATTCACCAATACACCAGTAATTCCCACCCCTCACCATACCACCACAACTCGCTATACTTACTGTTTGCCGGGGCAGTGGTCCTCCTCCCGACACAGTGGTCTGTCCAGTCAATGCAATGAGAGCCGTTGGAGAGATCCCCACATGTCGGAGACGGCACAGACTTTAGCGGAGTATTATATTGATATGCACTAAGTGGCCAAATTATTATGACCATAGGGTGATTTTATGCAAAGTAGCTATTTTGCACATAATGCCAACATAGGATGCCTGAATCTGTACAAGAACGGAAAGGTGAAGGTATGCAGAGACTAATGAAGTGTATCACTCATGAAATAATGGGTAAATAGCGCAATCTGATGGACTTTGAATGTGGAATGATAGTTGGCGCTGGCAGCAATGGTGTGATCATTAGCAAATCCGCTGCACTTAGAGTTGTTTGAGAGCGGGTGTTAAAGAGTACACAAGTGTCTGGGCGCAAGGCCTGTGGTCGTCAAGGGCTACTGGATGCTTGAGCCTAACGGAGAGTGGGCAGACATGTTCATTCCTTCAGATGGGCAACAGTGCATCAAATTATGGATAATCTGAATCAGGGACCAATTCAGATGGCTTCTCTAGGAACAGAATGCCACATATTACATTGCATGGGCTACAGAAGTAGAAGGTCTGTCCATACACCATTGCTATCTGCTGTAAGCAGGATGAAATTCCTCCAGTTTGCTCAGGGACACAGGAATTGGACAGTGAATGACTGGAAACAGTCTGACAAATCACGTTATTACACCACGCATATAGAATGATGATGATATGGAGACAACAGCGCAAAACCATGGATCCTATTATCATCACAACTATGGATTCCAATCCTGGGATCTCGGACCATATTTGAGCCCCAAAATTACCTGGGCTTATAATCATTAAAACCCGGGTATTACATTATTCAAAACACACTGTGGATCGGGCTGAGAGGAAATGGGATGATACTTACCTTCTCTGTTCCGATCGCAGCATACGGTCCTCTCAGGTTCTCCCAGCTGACTGTAGATTAGGTGGATTCCCATGATGCTGCTGCTCTCAGTCGCTGCATGGTGACATCAACCCAGTTAATCAGTAATTGAGAGGAGCTGCATCATAGGACTCCAGTTCTACTACTGCAGTTGGGCCTGGGAGAGGACCGGACAATGTGCCCGCCGACAAGAGAGGCCCCTTGTTTAATTAAGGTAGGTGAAAGGGGAGGGGGGGAGGGAAAGGGATGCCAGAGGGGGATGGGGGAGAAAGGTAGCAGGACGAGATGTGAGAGAAAGCATAGTGAGGGGGGGATATATCAAGTGGCACGGGGGGGGGGGGGGAAAGAGGATAGCACGGAGGACAGGAGGGGAGGTTGATGGATTGTAGAGAGGACAGGAGGGGAAGATGGATGGCAGAGAGGAAAGGAGTGAGGTGATGGATGGCAGGTAAGACAGGGGTGTGTGATGTTCTGGTTTTGTTGTGGACCCAGGGTGGTAATAGGAGCAGACACTGAAGCAGACAAATGAAACTGTGGAACTTTTAATGAGTGGTTTAGTAGACATGAATATGGCAAAAATGAAAGTCCAGATATAGCACTAAAGTGCACTTGGGAACTGTAGTGAGGTAAATGGGAAAAAGTCCAGGTAGTGACAGGCAGGAGACAGTCCAATATACAGGTATTGTGAGCTGAAGTGAAATTCAGACTGAGGAGATATTATCCAGCGGAGTGCAAGTGGAGGCAAGGTGGAAGGGAACAGGAGACTCAGGTACTCAGGCAAGGGGAAGGTAAATGGAGGGTGCAGGGAAGTCCAGCGGGGTCGGAGCAGGCAGAGATGTAACAGGCTAGGTAGCTTTTCCAGGAGGCAGGTAATGAGCACAGGAACTCTCTCTCAGCTGTCGCTGAGAAACACGTTGCACTGGCAATGAAGAGAGGTTCTAGACCTCCCTAAATACCAAGTGCCGTACCATGACTGGCCGGAGAGAGCACGTGACACACCAGGATAGGGCGACTAGGTCACATGGCCGGAGGCAAGATGCCGAGCGGAACGGAAGCACCACCAGGCCTCACCAGCCCAGAGTGACAACATGCGAGCACAGAACCACGCACAGCCAATGCCCCACGCCAAACACCAGCACCTCCGCCAGACGCCCCCCGCCACAGCGACCTCACAGGTATTACCAGTCGACCACCATGCCGAGAAACCCTGGTCGTGACAGGGTGGAGATAAAAATAAATGTAAAAATATAGATAGGGGTGGAGAATAAATATAAATTTAAAAATATAATGCTTTTATTACCCCTTTTTCCCGTAATCCCAATCCCAAGATTGGAGCCCAGTAATCCTGATATCCCTGGATTACAAAATGATTTTGGGATTGGAATCCCTAGTCATGACTCTTCAGGCTGGTGGAGTGGTGGAGGCAACTGTATACAGATGCAATTCATCGCATTATACTCCCCACCAAACAGACAGTTAGTAGAATGGGATGCAATCGGGGTGGGGGTGGCACAGCTTGCGACGATGCAGGACCCATTCTGCACATATATATATATATATATATATATATATATACACACACACACACACACATACAGTCAGGTGCATAAATATTGGGACATTGACAGAATTGTCATATTTTGGCCTCTATTCACCACCACAATGGCTTTGAAATGAAACAAACAAGATGTGCTTTAACTGCAGACTTTCAGATTTAATTTGAGGGTAATTACATCCAAATCAGGTGAACGGTGTAGGAATTACAGCGGTTTCTATATGTGCCTCCCACTTTTTAAGGGGCCAAAAGTAATGGGACAAACTAAGCAATCCTAAATCTAACTTTCACCTTTTAATACTTTGTTGCAAATCCTTTGCAGGCAATTACAGCCTGAAGTCTGGAACGCATAGACATCACCAGACGCTGGGTTTCATCCCTGGTGATGCTCTGCCAGGCCTCTACTGCAAATGTCTTCAGTTCCTGCTTGTTCTTGGGGCATTTTCCCTTCAGTTTTGTTTTCATCAAGTGAAATGCATGCGCAATCGGATTCAGGTCAGGGGATTGACTTGGATATTGCATAACATTCCACTTTTTAGCCTTAAAAAACTCTTTGGTTGCTTTTGTAGTATGCTTCGGGTCATTGTCCATCTGCACTGTGAAGCGCCGTCAAATGAATTCTGAAGCATTTGACTGAATATGAGCATATAATATTGCCCGAAACACTTCAGAATTCATTCTCCTGATTTTGTCAGCAGTCACATCATCAATAAATACAAGGGAACCAGTTCCATTGGCAGCTACACATGCCCACGCCATGACACTACCACCACCATGCTTCACTGATGAGGTGGTATATTTTGGATCATGAGCAGTTCCTTTCCTTCTCCATACTCTTCTCTTCCCATCACTGTGGTACAAGTTGATCTTTGTCTCATCTGTCCATAGGATGTTGTTCCAGAACTGTAATGGCTTTTTTAGATGTTGTTTGGCAAACTCTAATCTGGTCTTCCTGTTTTTGAGGCTCACCAATGGTTTACATCTTGTGATGAACCCTCTATATTCACTCTTGTAAAGTCTTCTCTTGATTGTTGACTTTGACACATATACAACCTACCTCCTGGAGAGTGTTCTTGATTTGGCCAACTGTTGTGAAGGGGTTTTTCTTCACCAGGAAAATAATTCTTCTGTCATCCACCACAGTTGTTTTCCGTGGTCTTCCATGTCTTTTGGTGTTGCTGAGCTCTCCGGTGCGTTCTTTCTTTTTGAGAATGTTCCAAACAGTTGATTTGGCCACACCTAATGTTTTTGCTATCTCTCTGATGGGTTTGTTTTGATTTCTCAGCCTAATGATGGCTTGCTTCACTGATAGTGACAGCTGTTTGGATCTCATATTGGGAGTCGACAGCAACTGATTCCAAATGCAAATGTCACACCTAGAATCAACTCCAGACCTTTTACCTGCTTAATTGATAATGAAATAACGAGGGAATAGCCCACACCTGTCCATGAAATAGCTTTTGAGTTGATAGTCCCATTACTTTTGGCCCCTTAAAAAGTGGGAGGCACATATAGAAACCGTTGTAATTCCTACACCGTTCACCTGATTTGGATGTAATTACCCTCAAATTAAATCTGAAAGTCTGCGGTTAAAGCACATCTTGTTTGTTTCATTTCAAAGCCATTGTGGTGGTGAATAGAGGCCAAAATATGAAACTTCTGTCAATGTCCCATTATTTATGCACCTGACTGTATATATATATATGTGTGTCTGTGTGTATATTGTTGTATTGAAGTAACCCCCTTTATGACTTGATTGCATCACTGTTGCAAAGAGGTTTGGAACTGAAAGTCAATAACACTAAATATTTCCACAATTCTCCCAATACAGCTGACTATGCATAATTGCTTGGACATTCACATTCCTGTTATTTAGACATTGATGTGACAGTGCTTAGTTTTAACTGTGATCATTTCAGAAGTAAAAGTCAACAGTGGGGAAATGTAACAAGTTTATATTGATTTGATTTATGACTCCTGAGATATCAATCATGAAGCTTATCAGATAGGATGAGTGAATTGTTTTGAAATGTGTCAGATTACAAGTTTCAGAAATTCTATTGCACTTTTTGTGAGCACTTGCTCTATAAATATATGGTGAGTGTATGTTAAGCCTAAAATATCTCCACCTCAGTGTGGGCTTTTCTGAGTTCATCCTTCAAGTTGTTTTTTATAGTCTTAGTCATAGTGTAGTTTATGTCTTCAAACCAAATTATAATAGATAACCGCTGACAGAGTATTAGATTGTAAGCCCCACTGGGACAGGTCCTGATATGAGTGAATATGTGAATACACATTTGAGAGTGTGCGATTATTGTGCACATTACTGAGAATTATGGTACAGGAACATCACAGATTTTCACATTCACCTCTTTGGGCTACAAAGCAAAGATCTGTGTATTGTTGTCAACAAGTGTCTGGGGAAATGGTCCCAATGCTGACAACATGCACCCATCACAATCAATTGAATTCCTTTCTTGGATTGTAAAGCACCCCGTAATACTGTTTTATTATATAAAGGATTATAATAGTAATATCTCACATCGGACTAAAAATGCATAGAGGTTCTTTTATTCCTTGTCTCTACCTTTCTTGCAATTGGTGGTGGGGCTTCATAATGTAACACATGTTTTCAGGGGGAAAGAGAAAGCATGGCCAGTACACGGATTAACTCCATTTGGTGGGGATTTTTGTCTGCCCTCTTTTAGTCATGCACACATCTATATAAATGTACCCTACTTAGGTACAATACCAAATATGTTATCAATTGAAAATGTTGATCATTAATGTCCTAGTTTTAGCTGTGTCTTGCAGAAAAAAGCTTGTAGCCCTCAACTGACCGGTCTGCAATTAGCAGAATTATATAATTTGCCTATATGAAAAGTTGTCCCTTAGTGGACTTCTTATTAAGACAAGCAAAAAAAAAAGTATGTTTGCATTCACCTCTGAAAATCAACTTCCTAACTCTGTTAATTATTAACATTTCTTATCAACTGTCCACTAAATTATACTCTTAAAGAGTAAGTAAAGCTAGTATTTGACATTAATATACCATACAGGATATGTTAAAGCCAGTATTTGACATTAATATACCATACAGGATATGTATTACTGAACTGAATAACATATAAAATTACTAGTGTTTATATTTAACTAAATATGTCTACTATACTCTGTTTTACTCATATGCTCACATTAGACAGGTGGTGCCCCTATAACGCAATACAGCTCCGTTTGTATAATTGCACTGTGTGGACTGATTCATTTATAACAGAGGCAGGACCCGTGATGTCACAGCAGCTCAAATGATTGCTGAAATATAAATTAGGCTCATTATTATGGATTACTGATATATGTAATAAAAAGGCAGCTAACAAAAATGGCGTCTCTTGGCCATTTGTGTGGAAGAGTTTTGACAGCTCCAGTGGGACAGGGACGGATATAAATGATAACATTTTATCTATACAGCACTCCCTTATATGGTGGTACTACTGTATACAAACAAATAATAATAACGCAGCCCAACAAAAAAAAAATTGTTTCATTGCCAAGGATATTTGAACACATTTAGGGTATTTTGGGGTTGCTGAATTCAAAAAATGAAAGTAGTTTTTTTGAATTGGCTCTAGTTCTTGGATACTCTCAAATAATAGGCAACTTAGCCATAATGCGTGCATATGGGAATATATCGGACTTGTGAATATTCTAGGTGTTCACTCTGGGATCATTCTAGAATATCCCCCCTCAGTATATAAGTGATTGGCCACCCAATCAGCTGTCAGTTGACAGATATTTTTCTTGCTTCTTGACCGTAACTTAAAACTTAGAGCCAATCTAGCAAAACCGATGTCCTATTCGGAATCAGCACCACAAAGTTATCCCAAAATCACTCTAATATGATTGGCTATAAAATGAGGGATGATCAGTGTAATCTTTGGGGTGCTGTATACAACATTGATTTCCTGGCTTAATAATCCTGCTATAGTATACCTCTACATAATTCCTTGACCTTTGGCTCTTGACCCCGATTATAAAGCATACATCGATATTCATACCTTGATTTGTTACCTAACCTTTGTATTGGTAACTGATATTAAACTGTAATTTTACACTGCATTATGTGTCTCCCGAGTCCTTTCAATACATTGTCTGTGCGGTCACTCAGGGAGTATCTGTGGCTAAATGCACAGCTCCTAGTGGTACCCAAGGTCACTCAGGGAGTATCTGGGTGCTACATGCATAGCTCCTAGTGGTTCACAAGTACTGGTAAACTGTGCTGCCATAGGTAAGAAAACAGCCGTTAAAAGGTGATGACCATACTAGAACTAGCAGTCCAGGTATTTGTTGCAGACCTGAGTAATGGATGTCACAAATGTTAATACCAGCAGTATAAAGCATACATTGCACAAGTCTCAGTGATGCTCTGACAAGTTAGCAACTTGTTCCCCATTCATAATTTACTTGTACAATAATATTATATCTGAAACATACCTCCCAACTGTAAAGAATGAAATAAATCTCGATACATGAAGCCACTCCCTGATCCCAATGGCCTGGACCTTTTACATGAGATCATACCTTTCATCAGCAGAATCCATGAAAATCTACACTGGGTGATATGGCTGAAATAAGGTGTGTGGTCGATTTCCAAGGCTCAGCAAAGTGGAAAGTTTGTATCATGTTGTGTCCATGTTGGTTAATCAAATCTATATAGTTGGTAACAAAAATTATAAAACCAGTCTTTCCTCCATCTCCCCCTGCCCCGCTTTACTATTTCAACATATTTTTTCTCTGCCCATCTATTCACCCCCTCCCTTTTTTTTCTCTATCCATTTTTCTTCTATCTCCCACTCATCCTTTCACTCATGCAGTACTACATACCCAAGGTAACTATATAATAATTCCTCCATATACATACATATATATATATTAATTATACACACTGGGGATATAACTCCTCCATATATAGAAATGTATACACAAATGGGTCTACAGTCAATTGTCGCATAAGTTCATTCTTTACCATGACAATCTAAAACCTGCACCCTCTACACAGCTAATCAAGCGCTATAACTGCTGCCACATGACATTATCTGGTTTATGCCAGCCTTGACGAAGAGCAGACTTGGATCTCCCTGGAGCTGGAGAGAGGAGGACAGGACGATTTTGTGTCATTAATAATAATAATTTTATTTATACAATACTTTGCTCCAGTAGGACGCAAGATGCTTTACATTTGAGGATAGCAGTACATAATAGAGTGAAGGTGCGGTGGCCCACTTGGGGCCACTACAATAGTTATAGTGGGGAAAATACAACAATACAATGCAGTGCAATTATAATTGTAGCAATAAGCAAGTCAAAAGAAACACATCATCAGTTCCATGCATCATTTTTCCTATGTACAACCGGTGAGGCAGCCATCTTGGGTGCACTACATGGTTCAGGATAGCAATACATAGAAATATAATACACAGTGGTATAAATACAGAAAGCTTTTCAGATACCCAACTAAATAATCAGTTATACGGATATAACACATAAAATACGACACACAACATGCAATAAAACAACAATTCCATGGATTATACATCCCACAGACCAAAGTACCAAACAAGGCAGCAATCTAGGCAGGCCAGGGGGGCCCACACCACACAACCTGCACCCATTTTTCTTCAATACTTACTTCTCCAGAGTCCTGCGCCAGCACTGCACAAATCCCCAGGTAAATGGAGCAATAGAAAAATCACTGGGAAATGGCTTCTGCACCCTGAAGACATGCGCATGCACAGTAGACTTTGGCACAGCGCCAGTCTCCTAGCGCTCACTTGTGCTTCAGTGGTAGATAGAGGGGGCCTGGTTGGAGAGACCGCACACTTCATAGAATGTAAGCTCTCACGAGCAGGGCCCTCTTCCCTCATGTGCTTCTCCTTATACTTACTTCTACTCCTTGCTCCCCACAAGGGCATCTAACACTTGACTGCTGACTCCCTGCAGCTTATTTTGAGTGTTATGATCTCTAATGCAGCAATGTGTACAAACCATGTCCTTGTCCGGAATTGTATTGTACTGTAAGTCACTGGTTTATGTACTTCGTAAGGCGCTGCGGAACACTTGTGGTGCCATATAAATAAAGGATAATAATTATAATAATAATAATAATAATAGATTACACTGGGCAGAAAAAAAAGTAAATGGAGAGGCGGTAGATAAAGGGGAAATAAAAATATGGAGAGATACGAAATAAACAATACTCAGAGCCACAAGATCCATGAATTGTTCAACCTCCCCACGTGACTACCAGACGAGGCAAACATATTAAGCGCACTACAATGGACACGGTGGACTTCTGTTTTTATTAGTTTAATAAAGACACTCCATCTCCATTATTTACCAGTCAAAATGTTGGCAGGTGTATAGAAACAAAATCATATTACATTTAGATTGTCCAGCATGCCTGTATATAAATTAATAAATTACATGCATCCACATGCCAGTAATGCAGGGGTGGGGAACATTTTTTCTGCCGAGGGTCATTTTGATATATATAACATTATTTGCGGGCCCGGCCTAGGCCATGCCCCCTCCACGTGATGTTACATGGGGCGGGGTCACAATCGCCGGTGATTACCTGAGGATGTTCCGGGGAACTGTAAGGGCAGCGGTGTGACCGTCTGAAGCATCCTAAGGATGCTCCAGGTAGCACTGCTGTATAGATTCTGGCTGCAGGGTGTCATTCTAGGCCCCCTGCTAGACAAATGAGGCTAGCAGAAAAAAGCTCTGAGGGCCAGACCAAATGATACCGAGGGCCTTATGAGGCCCCCCCGCAGGAGGTTCCCCATCCCTGCACTAATGTGATGTAAATAATTTGTAATAATATTTACAACGGTTTAGCCTTTCAATTTCACACCAGGTAATGTGACTTTTATTATACATACTTAAATTACAATAGCTGTAAACAAATAGATGACAATCTTACTAGCTCTCCCATTCCACTTCAAATTGTATAGATCCATAGATTGATGCATAAATATAAATTACATTGGTTCCTAAAAGCATTGCATAGGCTGCTAATGCACAATATATATCATCCATCCGGGATCCAGTCACAGGGTCAGCATTAACATGGTCAACAACACAATGTCAACATTAGAATGTGGTTCAACATGTCGCTATCCTCAGAATGTTTACATACTCACAATACTGACATGTGAAATGTCGCCATTCTCAGAATGCAGTTAGGTTTAGGTGTAGCCGGAAGGTTTAGGGTTAGTCTGTGGCCGAGGTATTGGTTAGGCACTAGGGGGAGGGTTAGTGGTATAATACCACAACCACCGCTCGTCAGACATCTGCACCGGAACTGCTGCACACATGACTGCCAGGACCTGGAAGAATACACTAGAGCCACTGCATTCGCCGCTACCAGGTAAGTAAATGCTGGGCAAAAAATGGATGTTAGGTCGACATTCTATCAGGTCGACATGTCATCACTGTAGACATGATGAATGCCGACATGGGCACTGTCCACATGCTAAGCATTTTCGACACTTCGACCGTGATGATGATAATGCACACGTTAAATGCCGACCTAAAATAGCAAGTCCCATCCGTCCTGTAGAGAAGTATGGGTTTTCATGTTACTGTGGACATTGTAGCTGTTTGAGAAGTTTTGTTTTGTCATAATTTGTATTGAAAAGTCTTTGTTTGTTAATGCACTTGCTCATGAAAACATGACAAATAAATCTATAAAGAACATATTTTAATAATTTGTTTCCAGCTTTGTGTTGTGATATATATATTCATATAAAAATAGCATGGATTCTTTGGTTTCTGTCAGATGTAAAACAAATGACAGAACACTTTATATTGTATTCACAACATCAAATGTATGAATGTACACGGATGGATTAGCACCTGGGATCACACAGTGCCTGCTTATCACTTATCAGCACCAGGCAATATGGACAGTATAGGAGCTTCTACACGTGGGTGATTATACATCACTGGACCTGAATACCATGAGGAATGCCGTATCTATTATCACCTGATTGACTATCAGTTTCTGATTCTCCAGCTTCCCTCCCTTCACAGCATCACGCAGCCCCAGATGTCATCCAGACTGTGAAAAAAAAGCTTCATGGAGCGATTCACTGGAATCAGTGGCGGTGCGACTAGGATGGATTTCTCACCTTAACTGGGATTGCTATATTTAAGAATAATTTGCTGTCTGGTATAAAGCAGTATAAGGTGGGTTAAGATCATTTGTCTAATCTATTCTGAGTTCAGTTGCAAAGAAAACACATCATTAACTTCATTTGAAAGAATAATTATTGAAGTATTTGGCACGGTTCACACGGCTTTGATATTAAACAATGAAGGCAATGCAAAATAATCCAATCATTACAAACGCCATGTATACTTCTCCATAGTGATTAATGATGCTAGAGCTATCCAGTCTGAACACATCTGGATGGACTACTGACGCAAGTAAGTGCCCATGTTTGCACAGCATGAGTTGAATGGTGATAGTCCTGAGGTTGAATGGTCATAAATGAAGATATCTGAAATGATGCTCATCAATGGTGGACAACACGTCTGCTCAATCAGTGACCCCACCTCCTCTCCTAATAAACCAAGAGTCCAAAACAATAAACTTGTTATATACTGTGTTGTCTGTCAATGACTTATAAGTTAAAATAAAATTGTATTGACAATAAATGATAGCCAATGGCTAATGTCAGGCTCAGCCCAAGTGGTAGGAACAGGCTGTGTGTGGCAGCATTAGACCCAAACACTTCATCCCTGTTGTCCCTCTCTCTTGTCTCCATCACTGGCTCCTAAAAATGTCTGTCTGCTTCTAAATTCAATTTATCTTATTTGTATAATTTGTGTTTATGAGTCTGATTCTGAGTCGAAAGCAGTGGTGTCTGTGTGTAACTCTTTTGCTGGTCACACGTCTGCGACTTTATGCCAGTAGCACTACAAGCCCTTCCCTGGTATACATCTGTGCGTCTGAGTGTGCAAGACCCAAGACCCCCACCTTGAGTGCTTAGTGTTAGCTAACGCAAAATGCTGCAGTGCCAGACAGTCCGAGTTACCATTGCACATTAATTCAGTAGTAAAAACCTTAGTGAAGTCAGGCACTGACTTTGGGCGATTAGGCTTTGCTCACATGCATCATTCAAACTGTAGCTGAAGGTTGGATGGTTTGATTGGGTTGAGGCTGGAGCATGAATATAGTGGACCTAACTCATATTGGTATCCGTGGCAAATGCTGCTGGAAAAGATGACTGAGGTCATGTCTGCTAGCAGCTTTTCCATGTGTCTCTGTACTTATGTTGATGTGATTATATAAGCGCCAATGTGGGGACGGACAGAGGAGCTGCCCCTGAAGTGACAATAGTCAATAGAGTAAGTTAAAAACAGTGAATGTATGGGGCCGGTGTGGGTTTGAAGATAACATGTTGATGGGGGAGGGGTGAATACTATTAACTGGGGCAGAGGCACTACTATTGGACTTATTATGTACTGGGACTGAGACACTACTGCAGAGTATACTATTCACCGGGGGCAATACTTTGGGGCATAGAATGAAGTCGAGGGGTTGGGTATGGGTTGCCGGAATTCGGGATCCCGGCGGTCAGAATCCCAACACGGGATCCCAACAGGGTTAACATAGCGACACTTGTTGGTCGGTATGCTATCTCTCGCCCTCTCCCTACCCTAACCCTCCCATTTTGGTTCCTAACCCTAACCCTCCCTCTAGTGCCTAACCCTCCACCTAACCCCCGATACTTACCTTCAGGATGCTGATGGTCGGTATTCTGCTGACGGGAATCAGTCGCCGGTATTTAGACCATCCGCATTCCGTCAGTCGGGATGCTGATTACATCCAAAGTTGAGTACTACTGTGGGGCATAATTGATGATTGATAATCATCCTTTATTTATATGTTGCCACAAAAATTCCGCAGCGCCTAACAAAGTACTTAAACAGTTGAACAGAACAAGAATACAGTGACATAATAGAAGACATTGCAGGACAAGTACATGGTATATAAACATTACTGCAACAGTAGCAGGATGGCAAGAGTCAAGGGTTAGGTGCTATTTAAGGAGTATAGAGTAGATATCAATATAAGTAAAGGAAGGAAAAAGCACATGAGGGAAGAGGTATCATTTTGTTTGAGGTGGGCCCTTATTTGCAATAAGAATGGAATCACAAAATAGCCCAAGAGAGGACAAGAGATAGGTATTTGGTCTTTTTATTACTGAAAGTGGTTGTTGGATATTGTAATATGCAGTAATGACTGATAGAAGATGATGGTTAAATGAGAGGATGTGAAAATTATGAAGATACTATATGATGTTAATGCATTAAAATGATAGGTATCAGTAAGCACATCCTATGGGCCACACTAGGCATGCCCACTAAGATCTAGCATTGTAGGGAGAGGCGTCTCTCTAACACTCAGGGTCCACAAAGTTCTAGCTATGCCCCTGGATTGAAGTCAGAACTCTGCAGACTAGTCAAAGTTCTTACACACCAAGCAGCAGATCATTTTTTATGGATGTCGCTTTGTGCAAGAGGACTACTAATTTGTGGGAGCCACTACTAATCAGGGGCTTATTAACACCAGAGGGGGCCCGTGTGCAGTGGACCTCCGCATCTGAGCAGTGTCCCCCCTCCAACCAACCAGGCATCTTAGAGGGTCCATCTTCCTCCATGGCACCATCTCACAGCGATATTCGGTAAGATGGCACATGCACAGTAGAGAGCAAAGACTCTGGCACAGTGCCAGGGCCTTTGCTGTCACTGTGCAGCCCCATCTTCCCGAATATGTCACCAGGAGGAGGGACCCGCTTGCTGTAACGAGGTAAGTATACTTTGGGTGCAGGGTGTTCAGTGCAGGGGCCTCCGTGGACCCAGGGGCCCGTGTGGACTGCACACCTTGCACCCATTATAAATATGCCAATGTTACCAATACATTTATCAATATTATATGACGATGTTATTAAAAAGTTGGTATAAATACTCCCAGCATCACAAATATGTTAAGCACACTGTAATGCCGCCAGTTCACATTATACCACACAGAAATCCCAGTTCACCTACAGTATGCAACAGTGCCATGTTGGTGATGTAGCAATGCATGGGGGCCCCTCTGTGTGTGAGGGCCCCTTGGCCAACCTGTGGTTAAACCAGCATGTGCATTGTCATGCTTAAACAGGAAAGAGCATTGCCCAAACTACTGTTCTATAAAAATACAGCAATATTACTATTTCCCATCACTGGAGCAAAATAGGACCAGGCCAAAACAAGAAACACAGCTGCATACTATTATTCCTCCTCCACCAAACTTTACGTTTGCCAGTATGATTGTGGGGATGAAGCATTCTCCTGGCAACCGCTAAGGACAGTCAGACTGCACAATGGTAAGGAGTGAATCATTACTACAGAGAACGCATTTCCAGTACTCCAGAATCCAATGGCAATGTGCTTTACACCACTCCAGATGACTTTGGCATTGCGCAGGGTGATCTGAGGCATATCTATGCGGATGCTCGGCCATGGAAAACGAATCCATGAAATCCCGATGAACAGTGTTGATGTTGCTTCCACAGGCAGTTTGGAACTCAGTAATGAGTGTTGCAACTGTGAATAGACGATTTTTACTCGCTTCAGCAAGTAGCATTGCCGTTCTTTGGGCTTGTGTGGCAGAACACTTTGCGACTGAGCTATTGTTGCTTGTAGACATTTTCACCTCACAAGAAAAGCACTTACAATTGACTGGGGCAGCTCCAGCAAGGCAGATATTTGCCGAACTGACTTGTTGGAGAGGTGTCATCCTACAACAGTACCTTGCTGAACGTCACTGAGGACTTCAGAGTGACCCATTCTACTGCTTATGTTTGACTATGGAGATTGCATGGCTGTATGCTTGATTTTATATAATTGTGTACAACGGCCATGGCTGAAATGTGGAAACAAGCCAATTAGAAAGGACGTCCACATTCCTCTGGCCATGTAGTATGTATGATAGTGTATATACGTGCATGTATAAATACTAATGTTTTATATATATATATGTGTGTGTGTTTGTGTATTTATGTATGTACTGATGTGACTGATGTAAATATGCTCTGTAATATTGCTGTGTTATATGCATTATATGAATGTATTAAAACATATTTGCATATGCATACATGCACTATTAATATTATTTTTTATTTATAGCGCACCACAAAATGCCTGTAGAATCGTACATGGCGAATTACAATAAGGTAACCAAAAAATACAATATAAAGGGGATCCAACCAACAGTAGATGGGCAAAAATGTAACTTAAATAAGTATACAGTAGAATCAGATACTTAATAACAGTAGCACTCTGTGACCGCGTGGCTGGGAGAGGTGGACAGAAGGGATCAGTCACTGAGTAGGAGCACACTGGAGACAGGGATAGTGTAGAGTGAGGACTAAGAGGACGGAGGGCACTGCTTATGAGAGCTTACAGTCTAAATATCCGAATACCCGAAAATATACACATATATGCACACAGAATGGGTATGTAATACCGGCAGTTGGGATGCCTTCTGTCACAATACAGACAGCGGCATCTCAATGGTCGGTATCCCGACAGGGATGGGGTAAACCTAAGGGTGCCTAACTCTAACCTGTCAACAATGGAATGTATATGATAATCTTCTCAGTGGCGGTGAGTCGGTGACACTAGTGGGAGAGACAAGAAGGGATTATATATCAGGATGAAAATATCACTCTGATCATACAGCTGAGGGTAATTTATGAAACTACCCAAATCTACGGTGGTTTCATTAAGCTGTTTGGAGAACAGTATAGTACCTGAACATTTCCCAACAAATCAAAAATGGGATATATGAACTAGAAACATATAAGTGTACT
This sequence comes from Taudactylus pleione, assembly GCA_031769625.1. Lineage (NCBI taxonomy): Eukaryota > Metazoa > Chordata > Amphibia > Anura > Myobatrachidae > Taudactylus > Taudactylus pleione. The sequence continues at coordinate 1,222,157 of JAUIMM010000698.1, read as the reverse complement.
GTATATGACTTATCCAGTTCATGTTTTTGAACATCGGAGCAATAAAAATATATAGGATTGATCGGAAGCTGGATATTAGTATATTATACATACAGTCTCCTTATCTCTCTACCACCTATAGTAGTGGAGAGGCTTTAAGAGCTAGGGGTAACACTAACGATCCCTTAGCAAGACAGACTAGGGACCATATTCAATTGCCGGCGAAAAGTCCCGGACTATTCGCATGCTGGAGTTTTCGCTGTCATCGCTAGTTTTGCCTCCGGAAAAGTATCGCGCTCGCCACCGCGATTCACCCTATTCAATTGCAAAGGACGCGAGAACGATTCCCGGGAAATCGGCAAAAAGTCCTGTCAGATTTGGGGAAATCAGCCTGACAGCCCCCAAAAGATGCACTGACATGGGGAATCACTATGGATACCCCCGAATAACCCTGCTGGAGGTATTTGGGGTGCCTAAATGCTCTCAATTGGTGCTATTTAGCGTCTTTGCACAAGTGGTGAAGAATAGCATTTAGCAGGTTTTTTTTTTTTACAAAAATAAGTAGTCTCAGCAAATTTGGGGTACTTGAAAATGGGTGCAAGCATGGTTAAAAATCGCTAAAGTGCGTTTTTAAAATTTTTTAAAAACGCATTTCTTCAGCATGCGCATGCAATCCAAAAAAACCCATTGCCATAATTGGGGGACCCCCTGGAGTTGATTTCGCTAGTTTTTAAGTTTGTCCCCAATCTTTGCTTTTTTTCGCCCCCAAAACTAAAGCACTTTTTTGGGGTGTTCTAATGTATTTATTAAACTTTTTTTGGATGTGAAGCAACTACATCCTTTCTGTCAGAGAATACAACTCTACCTAATACTCAAATCAATTTCATTATGAACTGCATTGAACATATTTTACACCGCAATTATTTTAGGAATCAAGGGACATTTTTCAGCCAAACCAAAGGAACCGCTATGGGTTCGTCTTTCGCACCTAGCTGCGCTAATCTATTCATAGCTAGGTGGGAAGAAGAACAAATCTGGAATGATAATCCACATACAAACTGTCTAATCTTTTGGAAAAGCTATATAGACGATGTCATCTTTGTCTGGGGTGGATCGGAAAACGAACTCAAAGAATTCATTACATATATAAAGTTTTGAATTGGAATTCACTTTCACAACAAGCAAAGAAAAAATAATATACTTGGATTTAGAAATCTCCATCATAAACAACAAGATAGACAAAAAAAAATCATATAAAACAAGTGAGTGGAAATAACACACTTTCACAAACCAGCAACCATCACAAAAATGGCTACAAAACATTCCTGGAGGCCAGATTAGGAGGCTAAGGAGAAACTGTTCAACAAGAAACCTTCCTCCAACAGAGTAAAGAGATGAAAACAGACTTCCAATAAAAGGGTTACGATGAACCTACACTACAAAAAAAAAAATAGAAAAAATAGCCAAAATGGACAGAAAAGAAATTATACAGTATAAAAACATACAAAATCAAGAAAAATTCGACGTGGCTTTCATAACTCAATTTAACAGTCAGCATTACGTATTCGAGTCCATACTTAGAAAACATTGGCACATACTCCACCTGGGCAGTCAACTAAAACCATTTTTAAAAGACAAACCTTGAATAATATACAAAAAAGCAAATAACTTGCGACAAGAATTGGTAAATAGCTTCATCAAAATGACAAAATCTAAGAACGAAGACAATGAAAGAAAAGGATGTTTCCACTGCCTAAACTGTTTGCCATGTAGAACCACAAAAAAGAGAACTACTCAACCTACAACAACTTTTACATCTAACATCACAAAACGAGTGTATAACATAAAAGATAGGATTTCATGCGAAACAGAGGGCCTCATCTACATGCTAGAATGTGAATGTGGCTACCAATACGTCGGCCAAACCAAAAGAAAAATGAAGACCAGAATTGCAGAACATATTTTCAATATTAAAAAAGCACTATTCAGATTTTCATAATTAAAAATCCCACCAATTTAAAATTCATTGGAATTCAAAAAATCTCCCAACATTGGAGAGGAGGAGACATAAAGCAAACTTTGAAGAAAAAAGAAACCGAATGCATTTACCATATGCAGACTCTGCAACCGAATGGACTAAACATTGATATCGAATTTAAAGCATTCCTTTAAATGTGTTAAATACATAAACCTCTATTTTGTTGTTCAAATCATTCCATTTTATTTACATAATCATTACTTGTTTTTACCAATATTATATTTTATTACAATACACTTACACATTTAAAGCACAATATCACATTTGTAACCATGTTAAGAAACAACACTAGGTTACCGCCTTTTTTAATTGGGAAATCCAGGTGATTTCCGTTTTGTCTAATCAATCAATAAAGTTTTTTCCGAATAAACGGAGATCACTGCTCACCATTGCTATCCTTGACAAAGGGCATATGTGCCTGAAACGCGTTGGAAAGCTTTGGACACAGCACACGTGAAGGACATGCTCCAGCACCGCAACAGTGAACAGACGGATCAATTATCCCTGCACTGCAGTAAGCGGAAGACGGAGTGAACATATACGTGAAGGGAATCAGCCGGCAAAACTGCCGTGAAGATTGGAAGGTAAGCAGAGATAGGGAAAGTTAGTTACGAGTGCTGCCTTCCACCGCACGGACACTGAAACGGCTTATATCGGAACCCCGTACACTGCTTGTCCTAACAACTTACAAAAGTGGCTATAAACATCATTTAACCACCTTCTTTTTTACAGGTATTGTGCTACACATTTGTTACTCTATCCAATTTCAAGCGCTTGATTTATCTTTTATAAAGTATTGTCAATTATTAGACATTTCTAAGAGAAATAAACAGACATTGAGGTAATCCACTGAAATCAATTGGTGACATATACACCAACAGAATTATTATGACATGGTTATATACCACTAAAGAGGATTTAATTCACCGGCAGCAACAGGAAGTTTTTTAATCACTTATTTCATATAACTTGTTCACATTCTTTTCTATACTGTGTTTTTATCCAATATTTTGACATATGTTAGAACACCATAAATTTTAAGTATTAAAAATAAAGGTTATATTTTATAGATACTCCAGAGAGTAATACATAAAAGATATATTTATGACCTAAGAAGTGCACTGGACCTGATATTTGTAAACTATTGATGGTCAATGGCCATCCTACTGTGTTCTTCTCAGTCTGGCTGCAGGTTCTACATTGAGAACTAGTGATAGAAGGGACTAAAGCTGGGTACACACTGACAGATACATTGGCCGATAAATTGATCGGCCAATATATCTGCTGCATGTCGGCCAGTGGGTACCAGAGATATGTTGGTGAATGCCGGCGTTCACGGACATATCGCATTGGCTGTGCTGCACAGCCGACGGACAGATATGTCTGCGGACATACCTGTCCATCGGCAGGTGTGTACGGGCGGTCGGCACACATTCAGCGGCAGCAGCGAGGAGGGAGGCGGGACCCGAGGGCACAAGCAGATGATGGCTGTTCAGTTTGTACAAATGACCATCATCTGCAGATATATCTGCAGTGTGTACCCACCTTAAGACAGTTTACCTAATACAGTTTATCAGTGAATAGTGGTAGTTTGATCAAGAGAGTGACAAATGGGTTAAAAGTACATTAAGACTCAATGCTGCAACCCATTTGATATTAAAGGACACAGCAGCAAAGAGTGATTGTATTTAAGTGAATAATATACTTTATGTACAAAAAATTAAACATACTTTTTAAGATATTCAAGGTCAAAGGTCCCCTCATGTGACCTTGAAATGTAAAAGTCAATATTTAAATACAGGTTGAGTCTCCCATTTCCAAATATTCCGAAATACGGAATATTTTTACCATAACTGAGATAGTGAAACCTTTGCTTTTTGATGGTTTAACTTTGTTTATGGCACAAAACCATTATAAATATTGTATAAAAGTACCTTTAGACTGTGTATAAGGTGTATTTGAAACATAACTGAATTTCATGTATGTACACAAACTTTGTTTAAGCCATAAAATTATTGAAAATATTATATAAAATGACCTGCAGGCTGTGTGTATAAGGTGTATATAACACATAAATGCATTCTGTGTGTATATTTGGGCCCTATTCCTAAGAGATCTCATTATGGTATACAAATATACCAATATACAGAATATTCCGATATCCAAAATGCCCCTGGTCCCAAGCATTTTGGATATGGGAGACTCAACCTGTATAAAACTATGGTCCCTTAGCTTCAAAACAAGATCAACATGAAAGTTCTACCACAATTAGAAGCAAAGTTATGATTCGTTTTAGATGACTTAAGTATAATTTTTTTTTGTCATGTTTGCATCCCTGTAGCATGAACACCGTGTATCACTGAAGGCTAAAATGTTACATATGAAAGTTACTTTATGCCATCATCCTACCACATTTCATGAAAATCTGACACGGTCGGGCTGGGAGCTGTGATTATTTGGCATGCAATGACCCGTATGGTAGTTACTCCCATGCTTGTCACTCCCACTGACTGTTGATGTCCCTGCATCTTACTGAGCAGAAGCTGGACAGCGAGGTGCACTTTATATTACTGTTGCTCTACCTAGTATACACAGCTTACAGAATAGTCCAAGCCATGTTTAGAGTGTTTGGATGAAAAAATGATGCCATATTATGTGCAACTAGACGGAGTGAACACTAACGGTGCGTACACACGGTACGACTTTTATTAGCGATTTGAACAATATCGTTCATATCGTTCACTTTTTTGCAGTCACCAACCTGACAAAGACCAACGTTGTGAATTCCCCCATGAACGGTAACGATATCTATGGTCTTTCATGCATGCAGGCCAACTTGGACGATTTTGTAAAGATTTGCCTGTAAAATATCTATCATAGATATCGATCAGTGTGTACAACCAAAATTGTTTGCCCTGCACTACAAAAAGTTGGAGAGAAATCTATAAACGATATCTATGGTTGTTCAAGTTGTTCCGTGTGTATGCAGCATAACCCAGTATTTTTACTAGCCCCATGTGTGGGCACCACAGGGTTATTGATATGAAGGAGAGGCAGCCAGCAGTACGAGTATCTTATATGTGAAGCTGCTGCTTACCCATGTCAGTGCTATGCTGGGAGTGTGGCGCTTGGCTATGACAGATCAGTTCCAGAAGGAGTGAGTGCCAACCCATCTCCACCTCCTGAAAGTTAGCAGAGGGGGTGTGGGTGTAACACAGGTGTGTGCGGAGGGCTTCCAACGGCCGGTGTGCCCCTAGAGCTAGCACTGGCCCTGACTTTATATAACATCTAGTGATGGTGCCAAATAGTGGTGTATGATACTTTAAAGAGTCCACTGACAATACACATGACATAGCAACAGGTAAAAGAGAATGAGAATGAAGTAAAAAGGCCAACAATTCTGTATCACACAAAAAGCATGATATATACCAAAGGTATTTGAAGTATATTATCAAATCAGAAAATACGAATATCAGTACAGGTGCATTGTGGGTAGCCTTCTCCATTACTTGTCCTTCTTTAGTCATCTGAAATGTAGAAGGGCTGCCAAAACAATAAGATTACAATAGTCTCCCAGGAAACATATGTACTACAGTACTAAAGGGGATTCAAAATGATGTCAAGAAACCTCTTCATTACAGAGAGGACACCCAAATTCGCAAGTCACTAAAATTGATAGTCTCAAAGGGCACGATTCTATTCAACGCGATGTAAATAGCGCCGGGAGTGAGCTCCCGGAGCTATTCAATACACCGCGCTGCCAAGTCCGACTAATGATTTCTTCTCTCATCCCTCCGGGGATGAGAGAAGAAATCCGACAAAAGGCTGCCCTTTTCTGCCCTTCGCGCCTGGAAATCAGCCTCGCGCCGGGAAGTGAGGTCGGGGAATGCCCTTTATCGTGCCTAAACACCCTGTTTAAGGCGCGAGAACGAGCCTTCCCCGACCTAACATCGCGATGAATTGAATAGCTCCGGGAGCTATCTCCCGGCGCTATTTACATCGCGTTGAATAGAATCATGCCCATAGTCTGTAACATATTTTAAGAGAAAATGTTTAATGTAGATTAATTATAAAGAGCTTTTACCTTCAGAACTGATAATACCCTTCCGCTTTCCTGTAGAAATATGTAATGATGCCTGACACCTACATTGATATTCACACATCTCGTGTCTTACCAACCCAGGGACTTCCAAACTGCTCCCCATTTCTCTTAATGGGAGGACAGCAGAGGTATAAAGCATCTAGCAAGAAATCAATATTTGATGAGAGTTTGCCAGAGGATCCTAGCTCTCTGCCTGCTGCCTCCGAAGGGGGGACTGTCAGATCAGGCAATTAGGAAAAGCAATTAAAAACAAACATGCAATAAATAATGAGGAGGACCAAGCTCACAGCAAGGCTGCAGCAGGTTCATCCAATAAGGGGGCCCTAAGAAGCAGGTTGTATATGTTTTATTAAAAGGTTGGAGGTGAAGATGCTCTGTAAACATACTATTAAGCAGGTTTTGGCACAGCTACAAAACAAATGGTCACATGCAACAGCTCCGAGACCATTACCAGTGCGTGAAGATCACAGCTGCACACAAAATAAATATATTGCTTGCAATAGCTGCAGGAAGAGACTATTACAGCTGTTCTGTCTACCAAGATGCAACCTGCTGCAGCTTCATACCAGAACCCACTGCTCCACATGCACTCCCATTGCCAAGCTATTCCTTTTACCAAGTCATTTGCATCTAAATATGGAAACCATCATGTTAATGAATGTAAACATGCACTGTGCCCCGCATACACTGCTGTTACTATAGTGCTAATGACATTGAGCAAATGCTGTAGCAGGATTTTTGCAGAGGATCTCTATTCCAGGTAAATCAGTAACTGAGAGACCCCCGGAACTAGCTTGGGGCTAACATAGCAAGAGAATAACAGGAGATTCTGGAGCATCCCGGTTTTGTCGAGTTGAATCCAGTCCGTGTCTTGCAGCTTGCCCCGTGTCAGCCGGAGAGCTCGGAATAACAAAGGCGAGTTACAGAGCAGCGCCAGGCAGCAGGGGGCGGGGCACCATGACGTCAGGAGCAGTCTGCCTACGGGCCGCGCATGCGCATTTAGCTGCAGTTTGTGCACTCAGGATACTTGTCTTGTGCATTCCGTGCTTACTTGTAATACATATTTTATATATATAGTCAACTGTGCCTAATTTGCAGGCACAGTCTATTCTGTTTGTCCTAGTAAGTATATCTCATTTTTAATATTGCTCAGTACCACAGAACATTACTTACTAATCTGTATACTGAATGCAGTTATTATCTATTCATAACAACTGAGTTCTATGCAGAGATAATTTAACATGAAAGTACTTTTATTATACATTACATTTTTTAGTCTAATGCTGCATACACACGGGACGATTCGCTCCATGAGAGACATTGTCCAGTCTGTCCCCGTTATCGGTCTGTCGTCCAAAATATCGCTGCGTGTGTATGCACCTTTACACCTCAAATCAATTAGCTGCGAGTTTGTTTCATAAAACTCGCCTATATAGACCCTCCAACATGACCCCTTTCACCAGGTACAACATGTTCTGCTCCTGGACTTCCCACCTAATGTATGATTGCCATCACCTGTGTTGAACTAGTTAATTGATGGGAAAGACGTTTCAGACAAGGTGGCTGCAATCATAATTAAGTAGAAAGTCCAGGAGCAGAGATTTTTGCACCAGGTGGAAGGAGTCATATTGGAGGGTCTGCATCACACAAAAGTGTGCACCTGAGTAATGTAAGATCCAAATACAAATTTCAGTTAGCTGTACCTTTGGCTGGGGTGCATGACTTATAAAATGCGACCTGGGAGAACCGCATGAAAAAGTGGGGCAACCCTGGAGCCCATAAAAGTGGCAACTGAGATAGCAGGGCCATATAGAAGGCTGTTAGTGGCAATAAGGAAAGTACTGGAGGTTTGCAACCACTTAACTGACACATTTTTTTTCCAAAAACCGCTCAGAAATTGTTTTTTTTTTAATGACTGAATTAGGTCAAGAACATCTTTTTAAAAGTTATCCAAAACCATTTTCTAAAAAAAAAAAAAATGTAAACATCGTATAACATAAAAAGGTATGCGTTTGGCATCCCGGCGGCCTGGATGCCGACGCTCCTATTACCGGCGCCAAAATCCTGATGCCATTCAGAAGCCCGGCACCATCATCCTGACCGCCGGGATACCGTAACTAAGTATCGGGTTCTTAGGGTTAGGCATCGGGGAGGGGGAGGTTAGGGTTAGGCACCAAACATGGGGGTTAGGTTAGGGAGAGGGGAAGGGTTAGCATACTGATCAACAAGTGTCAGTATGTTTACCCTTTCGAGATGCTGGCGTCAAGATTTCAAAAGCCGGGATCTCGAGCGCTGGCATCTCATACAGATTCCCATAAAAATAGCAATTCTTATGATACACTGTAATGATGGACATTGACAGCTGTACCATCGATATAAACCATCGAATGTTTGAGACCACAGCCACCAATATTTCATTAACATCGGTTTGCAAACCATCGATGGCCAGTGGCCATCCCTAGTATACTGTATAGTATACCATCACTAAGCGGAGGCCCCATATCGAGTCTTGATCGTACAGGAGCGCCATAATAAAAATAAAATGACCTATAACATCAATGTTAAAAATAAATAAAACCAGAATATTTTGGATGTGCCGTTACTTCATGATGTGAGCTGGTGTCATGACGTCACTGTCCAATGACTGGCGGCATGGGAGTGGCTTTGCAGCCATTCTCTCACCAGCTACTTCTCCACAACGTCGGAGCCCCCTGCGGACATCACTGGATCCTCCCACACCCCTGCCGGACCCCGTCATACCCCGCTGCGGACGCAGCTGGACCCCCGCACCTTGCCATGGACACCGCTGAACCCCTGTAATGCAAGCTGGACCCTTTGCAGACAATGCCAGACCACCACGCACCCCCACCAGACGTGTATATATATATATATATATATCCGAGTATATATATACATATCTATCTATCTATCTATCTATCTATCTATCTATCTATATATCCGAATATATATATATATATATATATATATATATGAGGCCAGGGCCCTGCTATTTATACTGTAGGTCCTATGTACTGTACACTAATGAGGGCAATGTATACATGGGGGGTGGGGCTTGCTCCCATTTCCCCGGGGACCTGGGCTGCCTGCCTCCAGCAGAGCTGTGGGAGGGAATCACACAGCAGAGACCTACCCTCCAACATGACCCGTTCCATTAGGTACAACATGCTCTGCTCCTGGACTTCCCACCTAATGTATGATTGCAGTCACCTGTGTTGAACTAGTTAATTGATGAGACAGGTGTTTCACCACAGGTGGCTGCAATCATACATTAAGAGTGCAGTCCAGGAGCAGAACATTTTGTACCTAATGGAACGGGTCATGTTGCAGGGTCTGCAGCACGCTTGCCTACCCTCCCGATCTGGTCAGGAGCCTCCCGATTATCGTGTGCCACTCCCTACCCCCCGGAAAGGCAGGTAAGCCTACTGGCTGCCGCCTGACCCGCCCCCCCAACTACTACAAGAAACCCCTGCAGCAGGGGGGCCTGATGACGAGATTCGCGCTGAATCGCGTCATCGTGGCTCCTCCCCCTGCTGCACAATGCCAATATTTTTTGCATTGTGAAGAGGGGTCGGAGCCACAATGACGCAATCGCGTGGCTCCGCCCCTAAAACTACATCATCACCCGGCCACGCCCCCCGCTGTGCACAGACATTCAGCTCCCTCCCGGAAGGAGGGAGCTGAATGTCGGCATGTATGGTCTGCAGAGATGGGGGAGGGAATAACATTGACTGCTCCGTCCACATTGCAGCCGCCGGGGGTGGGTGTCCTGGCGCTGGGCTGCCCTATCACTGCTAGCAGTAATTGGCACATGGGGAGGGATGAAGTGTGCAGAGGGACCGTGCCAGGCAAGTGGTTAAAAAAGTGTCAAGTGGCTGATTTTTGTACTTTTTATTAATGGTGGAAAAATAATAGCGAGCACTTGTGTTTCAGCAAATTAAAGTCTTTCCAGCATTTTGGGGAACAGAAAAATGTCTTTATAATACATCTTTGGTGTTTTATACAAGTTTGTAAAATGTTGGAATAAACACCTTTTACCACTCATTTGCAAGTTTGAAAACCCCTCTGCCATCAATACGATGCTTTCGCATACCTATCCCACATCATTTACACCTCCACATACCTGTCCCACAACATTTACACCTCCACATACCTGTCCCACATCATTTACACCTCCACATACCTGTCCCCCATCATTTACATCTCCACATACCTGTCCTATATCATTTACACCTCCACATACTGTACCTGTCCCTCATCATCTACACCTCCAAATACTTGTCCTACATCATCTACACCTCCACATACCTCTCCCACATCATTTACACCTCCACATATCTGTCCCACATCATTTACACCTCCAAATACCTGTCCCACATCATTTACACCTCCAAATACCTGTCCTACATCATTTACACCTCCACATACTGTACCTGTCCCTCATAATTTACACCTCCAAATACCTGTCCTACATCATTTACATCACCACATACCTGTCCTACATCATTTATATCACCACATACCTGTCCCACATCATTTACACCTCCAAATACCTGTCCTACATCATTTACACCTCCACGGACCTCCCCCACATCATTTACACCTCCACATACCTGTCCCACATCATTTAACCCATTATTGAGCGTTTTAGAGAAATACACCTGAAAACTGACATGTCTTTCTTTGCCATATTATGCTATATAAATCCCTCTAAGTGCATGATTATTTGTTGGGAGGGGTGTACCAGAGAGGTTCTGCACTGTGCCCCAACATAATTTAAAACACAGATCTTTCCCTACTATTTCACCTGTTCGAGGGGCTGCGCACAAAAATCACAAAATTCCTCTGAAAAAGCAATGCGAGTTTGGATTTGGATTGCAAATGTATTTTACAGTATTAGTTCACTGTGAAAACGTCTGTCACAACCTAACTCATACCTAGTTGGATTGAACCATAAGGGGCAATTAATTTCTGTACAAATTCTAGTAGCCCTGTCTCTGTAGTCTCTTGCTGCTGATTGGATAACTTGTCTGTACAGGGACGCACTATTGGCAGCATGTGTTCTTGTAGCTGTGCGGTAACAGTGTCTGTGAGCAAGGAAACTGGGAGAGAGCAGTAATGTCCGCATAGAGGCCAAATCAGCAAAAAGCAAACATACCACTGATCTCTTTAATCAAGTAGGTGCAGTGGCGGAACTCCTGGAGACAATGGAGTCATTTGCTGCTGGGCGCCAGCCCTGAAGGGGGCATCTGGCTCCATTATCACCCGGCCATCCTGGGCACTGCTGAGGTGGAGCTGCATGGAGAAGGAGCGCCGCTGATCGCTGCTCCACCTCCATGACCTGCTGCTGCCGGAGGTTGCGGATGTCACGTAGCATGTGACCACCACGACCTGCCTGAGCACCCGACACACACGCAGGGGGCGTTTCGGAGTAAACAGAAGCCCCCCTGCCCGCCGATCAGTAACAAACACATCGCCGCAGGCAATGTGTTTGTTTTAACAGCCGATGAGAGTCAAATAGACTCTCATTAGCCGCTTTATCCACGGAGGGAGCTGGGCGGAGCTCACTCATGAGCTCCGCCTTCTGGCTCCCGCAGTGGTGATGGGAGAAACGTGATGACATTTCTCCCATAGTGCCACGTGGGAAAGGACAGAGGAGCGGACGTGGCGGGCACAGGAACGGGATTTCAGGTAAGTAAGGGGCACTGCATAGGGGGGACCAATTACTGGGGGCATTACGTAACGGGGCACTGCATAGGGGTGACCCACTACTGGGGGCACTACATAATGGGGCACTGCATAGGGCGGACCAACTACTGGGGGCACTACATAACGGGGTACTGCATAGGGGGGACCAACTACTGTGGGCATTACATAACGGGGCACTGTATAAGGGTCACTGCATAGGAAGGGCCACTACTGAGGGCACTGCATGGGGGACCACTACTGGGGGCACTGCTGGAGGAACTTCATAGGGGGACCACTACTGAGGGCACTGTATAAAGGGCACTACTAGAGGCACTGCATAGGGGGACCATTACTGGGGGGCACTGCATAGGGGGACCACTACTGGGGGCACTGCATAGAGGGATCACTACTGGAGGCACTGCATAGGGGGACCATTACTGGAGGGCACTACATAGGCAGGCGCTGCATAAGGGGCACCGCATAGGGGAACCACTACTGGGGGCACTGTATAAAAGGAACTGCATAGGGGGGGGGTGGCAGCTGGAGCTGGCATAGATGCTGGGGGGGTGGTAAATTTTAATTTGGGGGGGGCACCAACATTTATCTTGCCTCCGGGCACCTGGGATGAAGTTACGCCACTGAGCAGGTGATGTGGTGGATTACTACAGCTGCCCCTGAGGAGGTGACATTTAGTGATTTAGGGGCGCCAGTATAAAATTAAATCTTGCTCCCAATCTAAAAACATTGTTGCGCCCGTGTCTGTTACTTATAACTGAATGATAGTTGGAGAAAATGGACTAACTTCCACAGCAGCTGAGGTAAGAGGTCTGAGACAATAGTAACAATTCTTGCAGATGACACTGGGGTTGATTCTGAGGTGGGAGCAAAGCAAAATAAAATGCAGGTAACTTTGCACCTGGTCCATACTTGTCTACTCCCTTCCCCCTGTGAGAGTATGCAAGTCTCCTGGGATGGACCCCACGCACCCACCCGGTAGCACCCACTTAGCAAGCAAAAGGTCCTGAGAGATGATGCGATTGTAGTCTTGCCCCCTGCTTTACAATGCTGATAGTATCGGCATTGCAAAGCGGGGGACGGGGCTACTATGTCCCCATGTCCCCTGCTGCACCGACCTGAATATCCTTTCCCAGAGGGGGCTGCCAGAAAGTCAGTAAGTATGACCTGGACAAACTATGTTGCCAGGGGCGTATCTATAACGGGTGCAAGGTGTGGGGGCACACAGGCTCCTGGTTCCAGGGGGGCCCTCACCGCACACCCTGCACCCATTAGTCTTATACTTGAGGTGGGTGCACACCTGACAGATATATCTGTAGATGATGGTCGTTCATACACACTAAATGACCATCATCAATCCGGCAGCCGCGGGTCCTGCTGGCAGGTCGGTGGCAGGTCCCCTCCCTGCGGCTGCCACTGCATGTGTACGGGCGATGGGCTGCTGAACAGATATGTCTGCAGACATATCTGTCCATCTGCTGTGCAGCACAGTTAATGTGATATGTCTGTACACACTGGCTGACGGGCAGCAGATATGGCTAATATATAGGCCAGTGTGTACCCAGCATTATCTGTCCATAGTGCTGCTCTGCAGCGCTGAGCCGGTGCTGCAGAGAAGCAAAAATCACTGGGAAAATGGCGGTGAACATTTTTCCGGTGACTAGCGCATGCACTAAGCCAGAATATACTACACCCTTTGCACCGCGGCACTGCCAGAGAAAGAAGGGGGCCCGCACTGAGTCTGCACACGGACCCTCTCCTCTCTTAAAACTCCCCTACATGTTGCAATGCAAAAGATGCAAATAAATAGTTTGTGTATGCAGGGTAAATACTGGCTGCTTTTGCATGTAGCCCACAAATGCTGGACAGCTTTATTCCTACACTGCAATTTAGATCTCCGTTTGAACACACCCCTCCCAAATATAAATCTTTCTGCATATTTTAAATGTGACCCGAAAAATGAAACTGGACCCCCCCACCCGAGAAACAACCACCCCGAGTTATTGGTAATTATATAGTTAATAATATTGTTCTTTACAGGGGGCCTACAAGTCCCAGCAAGCCGCCCCCACCATGATGCCACTTTTAAAATCACAGGGACACAAGGACAGTCTGTCATTTTGTTGTTTTGCCAAGATCCCATTACATGGCACAATGATATTCCTGTATTTTGTGAGTATTAAAAAGAAGAATGAGGGCTGTGTGGGGGAGTGATTTTATTAATAAATTAATACAACATTCGGTGTCTGTGTCTTGTCTTTCTTTTAATATTTTCTTTTCAACGCAGGCCGAGACCAGCTGCTTCTCCTCCTCCCCTTCCCACTGGCGGTGGGCTCTCTGCAGCGACTCTGCACCAAGAAGGGACACATCTTTCATCAGCGCTGAGACAGAGTATTGGGTCCCAGCGCCAGGGCTTGAGGGCAGATGTGGCGGCAGTTTAAACTTTGCACCGGGCATGAACGAATCGTGGTGCGGACTGGCAGCCAATCAGAAGCAGTCGCGGAATAAATTGCAGGGGCGAGGCTGCTGGCTGGTGTCATGTCACATTGCGATGGGGCGGCACGTTCCGCCCTCAGGACTGTTGCGCTCTGTGCGGTGGCACCGGCCGCACCACCCTAGTTACGGCCCTGCCCTGTATCACCTCACTGACTCCCCTCATCTTGTAGCACCTCAGTCCCCCCACACCTCATAGCACCTCTCAAAGAGTCACACCCCTCACCATGCTATCAGCAGGAGTGAAGAGAGTAATGTAGGGTTGGGCCTCGTGTCGGCACTCGGGGAGGGGGTTGTAGTCACTGTCGTCAGCAGCGGGAGTCCATCTGGTCTGTCCGAGTCCAAAACCGGCTTCTCCTGCACTGCTTCCGGACTTGCGTGATGATAATGTCATCGTCTCACGAGTCTTTGGCATCTTGCGGGCAACTCTCGCTCTCCTCAGTCCGTGACTCCTGGTGAGACCTGATCAGATCTTTAAATAAACTTCTATTAAAATAATAAATATTATACTTAAATTATCTGTAAAAAATAAAAGTTCAGATTACTTGCTGGGACTCGGGCCCCCTTAGCGGCGGCGCCACATAGCTACTGCATCCCCTGGACCCTCCATAGTTACGTAACTGATGATAACATAGATAAATCCAGCAACATATGTGGTACATATAGAGGCAATACATCAAGCGGGTGACAATTGTGAAGTCATAGTGTTAACTAATATACAACAAAATGCCTATGCTTCTAACCACTTTTCTACATTTTTCTAATCCAAATAAACATGACCTTCTCTGTAATGAACACCAGAGAGAGTCAGGCATGTCTTGAACCAACGTTAAGAATGAACATCAAAAGTAAATTTACCAAACTGAAATGCGAGTAGAAAAGAGAGTTCAGAACTTATAAAACGAGGGAATCTCTATAACATGGGAAGAAGTAT
Organism: Taudactylus pleione; assembly: GCA_031769625.1. Taxonomy (NCBI): domain Eukaryota; kingdom Metazoa; phylum Chordata; class Amphibia; order Anura; family Myobatrachidae; genus Taudactylus; species Taudactylus pleione. Next base: position 1,206,890 of record JAUIMM010000698.1, on the reverse strand, counting down.
GTATGCTCTTGCCGCATGCTGGGTCCCGCCGCCCCCGACATCATGCTGGGTACACATCGTCTGATGTGTACCCAGCTTTAGTCTGTGATGAGGAGCCGCTCAGTGCACAAATAAATCAGCAAGTAGGTATGTATAACACTAGAGACAAAATTCAAGCCAATAGTTCAGTTATGGGGAGACTATGTAGACAGTAGAAGGTGAGCAACTAAAAGGACCCAGGAGATAAAAGCCTGTGTTCTGCAGTAAGCAGGTACCACTTTCGTTTGTACAGGTGCAGAGCAGTGATGTTGGCGGGGCAAAATTAAAGCTTTATTTTTTTTTTAGAACTCTCCAATGAGCATCTACCCTCAGCAGGTTGCGTTACCCTGAGTAACCGTGGAAACGGCCCTTACAATTATCCTCCTAGGCATCAATATTTCCTTTTTAAAGTTCCTTTTGAGCTTCATTCTGTTGTTGAAGGTGTTTTCAGCTAAAGAGGATGGGCAACGCAGACTGAACTTTTTAGCCTAATTAGCCTGTTTAGAAGTTACATTTTATCAAATAAAACAATCTATGGAACACAATCCCATAATTATGCAATTTCCTTTGCAGTAAGAACATAGAGCACGCTACCATCCCCACTTTGAGAAAATGTTATCATCATTATCATCATTATTATAATAATTATTATTATTACACATTATCATGTCAGCTCCGTCAGCAAAATCTAAGCTTGTAAAAGTGCTGTAAGTCAGTACAAAACACCCATTTGTCTCGTTCACATCTATTAATGGATAACATTTACACGCAGTTTTACAGATAGCGTTCTCATTGCTTTGTTTTCCTTCCACTTTAACTTTGTCTCCTGTACATAAAGTCTCATCTCGGCTCCTTATCAGTATCTCTATGCTGGAGGGGTTAACAAGTATTTGCGACTGTTGGAAATGTAAACAAGCATAATGTACAGGCAAAAGTTATTTATAATGGCCACATTTTCTGGTTGCTGTATTGGCCAGTCTGTCTGTGTCTTAATGGAATGCTGTATTGTTACATCGCTTGGGAAACACATCCAACAGGTGCGGCCTTTCTTACTGCATCCAGCTATTGTCGTCATCACCTAGTCAGCCACCTGCCTCATTTACAGAAATACTGGTTCCATAACATGAGTGTGTTTGTGAAAGTAATTCATACAAAGGTGTTCGCTCTGTGTGGAATGATGTTACTGCAGTCTTAGCTGAAATGGTCTAAAAAAATATTCAGAATTTTTGTAATGGTAGAAATTAGTTCAACTAAGCTTTTTTTCTTTTTATTAGACTTTGTTTGTTCAAAAGACAAACATGCCAGGGTGACCCATCTGTTTACTGATGTTTTACTGGAAATTGTTTAGTCTTGATTGTAATCTCACATTCTCTTTCAAGAAGGAGATAGAATTAAACCAAGCCCTTGTATACTTTGATGAGACATGCCATTTGGTTGCTTAGGGGGGTATTCAATTACAGGCGAAAAGTCCGAGGTCGAACTTTTCAACATCATCGCTGCTTTTTCTGGGACAAAAGTATCGGGCAAGCTTTATCCCAGTATTCACATAGGATCCGGCGAAAACGGGACCCGGCGGAAAGGTAAGTATCGAAAATTCCATTCAATTTTTCGGGAAATCTTCCTGTCACCTCCCTAAAGATGTCCTGACATGGGGGACCCCCGATTTGTGCTGCTGAAGGTAGTCGGGGATTTTAATAGCCTCTCGGCAGGTGCATAAATGCGGCTTTAGAAGAAGGGGTGAAGAATAGCACTTAGGTTTTAAAAAAAATAAATAAATAAAATAACTTGTCCCATCAAATTTGGGGTACATGAAAATGGGTGTAAGCATATTTTCAAGTCCCTAAAGTAATTTTTTAAAATTCTTCAAAAATGCACCTGCCACTACAACCCGCATTCTAGAAAACAGCTGCCGCATAATTGGGAACCCCCCGTGAATCAATTTCACTAGTTTAAAACTTTGTTCCCCAATATTTTTTTTTTCGCCTCCAAAATTTAAAGTATATTTTTTGGTGTGTCCTGAGGATTTTTAAAAATTTTTTTTGACACATTACTTTTAAGGGACATTAAAAAGGCTGCAGGCTATTTTATTTTATTTTATTTTATACTACACCCCTAAACCCCAAAACTGCACTTTTTTCACCATGTATTGCATGGTGAAAACTTTTCCCTGTTTTTTAACAAAGGCTTTTCGCACCTGCGAAAAGTCTTTGAAATTGAATACGGGGACAATTGAAACAGGCAAAAATGACATCACCGTTAACTGACTTTTCGCCCCATATTGAATATGGCCCTTAGTGTGTCACAGTGAAATCAGGACCTGATTCAGACCCGGACGCTAAGAAGCGTTCGCTCGTAGCTGGCCGATGTTTGCATTCTGCGCATGCGTATGCATCGCAGTGCGTGAACCAGTGCGAAAGCTTGGGAAGCGTTCTCTCGCTGTGCATAGACTGCCAAGCAGAGTGAATGACAGGAGAAGTCGTTTGTGGGTGGGCATACATGATTAACAAGCAGCGTACACGTCACCTGGTTGTATTTCACACTGAAGTGATCGCAGTGCTTGCGGCAGGGTATAGTCAACCGCAAGCTCTGTGATCACATCCGATGGTGCTCGATGTACCGATGGTTACATACACTTCCTGGAGATGACGTGCGCAAGTGGGTGTCTTAAGACAGGCTGGTGGGCGTCTGCATACACAAAGCGATCGCACGCTAAGACATAGTGGGCGTGCTTATGCTTTGCCTTGAGATCGCCTGCCTTGCTGGCTGTGTGCCGGATTTGCATACGCTGGATGCGAGCGACCGCATCTAGCGAGCGGGTTTGAATGAGCTCTTCAGTCCTGTGCTGCAAATTTTCATTTAATTGCTGTGATATTCAGTGTATGGCTTATAAATGTGTCTCCAGTGCATATTTTTTGACAGTTGTTTCCATTTATAAGTAAACATTCAGCTCCATGCGCCAATGTGACGGGTAACTGCAGAGGGTGCACAAGTTTGCATATTCTGAATGGAGTAAGAAGGCCGTCCAGCTAAACGTGGTCTATGTGCATTTCTATTGTCCCCAAATGCATAGGGGGGGAAAGGCATATTTTTTTTTTACAGGTGCTTGGGACATTCTGATAATCATCCTATACTTTCAATGGAATTGTTTTGTACCGACCAAGGGCCTGATGCAGAGAGGGAAAATATTGCACAGTCGCAAGGAAACAGCTGTGCAATACCGTCCAACTCAAATGCAAATGCAGCAGGAGGTTTCTGTATAAAGACACCTCCTAATTGCATCTGCGATCCGAGTGCAGTGTCCGTAGACGCTGCCTCAGATCACCATGGCAACCATTGCGACCGTTGCTCCTTTGATCAGGCTGCGTAAGCCGAGATGTACCCAGCATTGTCGATTCCTGGCAGCTTGCAAGGCCAGGAAATCTGCGTCCACCAAGGCAGACCCTGGCCATGTCCCTCCCGGAAAATGAGGCTACATCCCCCGTTGTTGATGCAGCCTCCGGGCTGAGTAGTAGTGGAATACAAAGCTATGATTAGGAAGAAACCAGTCCTGCAACAGCCTTGAGGGCTGGAACTCTTGGCAAGTTGCGTCCGTTACAGCCTTGAGGGCTGTTGAGGAGTGACGACAGGTGGCCTTTGGGCTGTGAAGCAGGATGCGGCCTTTGGGCCGTGTAGCAGCCTTGAGGGCTGAGAATCCTTGGCTGAATGTCACTGTTGTGTGACTTGTGCCGTTGGGTTGACACAACAAGCAGCAATTGGTTCAGAATATTCTTTAAAAAAAATAAAAGGGGAATGCAGGAGATGCTGTCTGTGGACATTACAATTTCTGGACATTCATAAACCATAACATTAAAAATGTCAGGCAGAAATGCCCCAAACAGCACATAATGGAAAGGAAAAAGGTGCAAGATGGAATTGCCCTTGGGGCCTCCAACCAACCCTTATGTTGTATATATGAAACAGGACATTCACAGTTTAACAAACCAATCACTTCAGCAACAGGGACTGCCACTTGTGGCTGAAATGATTGGTTTGTTTGGACCCCCCACAAAACAAGCTGCCGCAGTGGACATTGGTGGCAATGATCCCATACACAAACTGGCTTTACAATACATTAGATTAGATGTTGTCATCGTCATTGTCATTGTCATCCCCCTCTTCTTCACACAATATTAATCTGTCCCTGCTGGAATCCATCATTACAGACGCTTCTGTATTTTATTGACTTAGGTGCTGGTAAAGGCACCTTGTGGAATTTGTAATTCATTTTGATGAACATCATCTTTTCCACATTTTGGGGAAGTAACCTCCTATGACGATCACTGACCAGGTTCCCAGCTGCGCTGAAAACTCTTTCACACTGGAGGGTGGGCAACTTAAGTAAAGCAAAGCCAGTTTGACTCTTTTTCCTGCCAGTAGTGAAAGAGACTGAGTGACATGCCTATTTGAATGCTATCCCTAATATAATCATCCACCATTCTCTGAATGGTGACCGTATCAGACAAAGTCACGGTAGACATGTCACTCATTGTAGTCAATTCTTTCAGACCCAACCAGATGTCATTAGGTTTTGCTGACTGATCTGCAACACCACCAGCAGTGGGTCTCTTAGGAAAATTTAGTTTTTTCCTGGCAGCTGTAGAAACTGAAGGAGGAGATGCTGCCGTGTCACGTTCCGCTTGGGCTGACAATTTTTTCACCACCAGCTTTTGCATCTTTTCAGATTTATGTCTGTCGGAAAGAAAGACAAAAGGTATGACTTAAACCTAGGATCAAGTATGGTTGCCAAAATATAGTTATCTGATTTCAAGAGATTGATGACCCTTGGATCCTGGCAAAATGAATGAAGGGCTTGATCTACAGGTCTGACATACTTACGGGAATCTCTCCATTTCACCTCCTCCTTCAGTTTCTCCAGCTGCTTTTGCAAAACTCTGATTAGGGTAATGACCTAACTCAAGCTGGCAGTGTCTGAACTAACTTCACATGTGGCAAGTTCAAAGGTTTGAGAACCTTGCACAACACGAAAATGATTCTCTACTGCGCTTGACTAAGGTGCATTCCCACTCCTTTCCCTATGTCATAGGCCATAGTGTAGCGTTGGATGGCCTTTTCCTACTCCTCCATCCACTGAAGCATATAGAGGGAATTCCACCTAGTTACTACCTCTTGCTTCAGCTGATGGCAGGGCAAATTCAACTGTATTTGGTGGTGGTGCAATCTTCAACACGCAGTTGCTGAATGTCGAAAATGTCCAGAAATCTTTCAGGCCACCGAGAGCATCTCCTGCACACCCCTGTCATTTTTAAAAAAATGTTGCACCACCAAATTAATTGTGTGAGCAAAACATGGGATGCGTTCAAATTCGCCCACATGTAATACTCGCACAATATTGCAATATTGCAGAAACCACAAATCCAGAGGAGAGTCCAAGTGGGGTAAGCCTTTTTGCAATGATTGCCCTGAGTTTTTCTAAGAGGTTCTCAGCGGTATGCCTCTTAGTGAAACCGATGATACACAGAGTAGCCTGCCTCTGAATGAGCTGGCATTTGTTAGATGCTGCTGCTGTTTGCACTGTTGGAGGCATTACACCTACCCAGTGGGCTGCCACAGTCCTGCAATCTTTAGTTTGACCTGTCCCACTTGTCCACATATCTGTGGTTAAGTGGACAGTGGGCACAACGGCATTTCTGAGGACATCAATAAAGTTTTTTTAATGTCCTTGTACAGACTGGGAATTGCTATTCTAGAGAAGTGGAATCTAGAAGGGACATGGTAGCAGGGACACAGGACCTCCATTAACTATAAAACCCACTGCGTTAATGGAGGATACTGGATGCACATCTACTACCAGCATAGCTGTTATGACATCAGTAATGTGCAACTGGGTGTTTGCTGTCATACTTATTCGCCAATGAAAAGGATTATGTGACAGTCAATTGTTTGGTTGAACTACTAAAAGTAGTCTTCTTCCTGGTGCCCTCCTGGGATGAAGATCCACTCATAGCAACTGCCGCAGCAGGCATAGCACTCAACAGATAGGAGAGGAGTCAGTCCTTATGATAATGAATGCAGGACTACTTCCGATCACGAATGAGGATGTTGATGATGAGGCAGGTGTTGGTGGTGGATATTGCAGGCGCTTGGATCCAGATAGAAGGGAGCAGCTAGGTGACACTGGACTGTTAGTTTTTTTGTTCCCAAAGTTTCAATACCCTTTCCAATTTGATGAATGCGCTGCAAGTGACGTAACAGGGAGGAGGTTCCAAGATGGTTAAGGTCCTTACCTCTACTCACTGCTACATGGCAATGGTTACAAATGGCTTGGCAAAGATTGTCCGGATTTGGGTGGAAATGATTGTACACATGAGAGGTGGATTTTTTGGTCCTTTGCCCAGGCATGCCAACAATGGGATTTTTCCCACCATGGGCAACAACTGTTGCCTGATTTACAGTTTTTACACAAACATCCTTGGTATCAACATCCTCATCATCCTTGTTGTTATCGCCAACTACATAAATATCCTCCTCATCCTCCTTGTGCAATTCCACAGAAGCATCCTCGATTTCTACGTCAGCATGTTGACTTGTGCTGCTCATCCCCACATTTGCAGAGGGCACACAAATGGCGGAAGAAGGATCCTCTTCAAGTACAGTATTAGAAAGATTAGGCTTACACATGGCAACCGCGGACACACTTGGGGGTAAATTTACTAAAGTGAGAGTTTTTAGAAGAGAGTTTTAGAAGATATGTTGTCCATAGCAACCAATCAGATTCTAGTTATTATCTTCTAGAAGGTGCTAGTTAAATGTTAAGAAGAATCTGATTGGTTGCTATGGGCAACATCTCTTTTAATACTCGCTTCTAAAAACTCTCACTTTAGTAAATTTACCTCTAGGACTCTTCTCAGGGATTTGTGATTTTTTGGAGCACACAGTTGGTGCCGGTGTCTTACTCGTCTTAACAATTAAAATTTTTTTTGTACCTCTTTTACAAGCAGAGGGGCTTAGATCATCACTAGAACCACCAGTCATAAATAAAGGCCTTATCCTTTCCTTGCCACTTCGTGTAGTGAATGGCGTATTGCCAATTTTTTGTTTCTCTACAGCTAACTTAGCTTTAGATTTTTATTTCTTTAACAGGTTAAAAATAGATTTTTATACATGGCCTGACTTAAGCCTTGGTGCATCGGCCTGCATAGATGACGTTGGCGGCCTTGCATTGTCATCATGACTGCTGCCGGCACCTACAAGACTGGTATGTGGATCCTGCTCTCCTGTCATGTGACTGTTCTCCATACTCACTGCGGTCTTACAGCAGTGTCACCAAGCAATTACTGCGCAGCTAAGTTGCAGCTAACGCATAAAACCAGCCACACACACAAAAAAAAATAGTTTTTATATTTTCACACTGGGGTCTGGCTAACACACACACACACACAAAATACAGTTTTTACTTTTTCACACTGGGGGTCTGGCTAACACACACACACAAAAATAGTTTTTATTTTTTCACACTGGGGGTGTGGCTAACACGCACACACAAAAAATTGTTCTTCTTTTTTTCACACTGGGGGGGGGAGCACCCCTGAACGAGGCAGCAGCCCCTTGATAAATGAGACACAGGCAGCACAGCACCTACATTGCTGATAAGTGTGGCTAACACGCAAACCCATTTTTTTATTTTTTTTACACACTGGGGGTGAAGAGCACCCCTGGTGGACAGAGCACCACCTGGACAACACACCAGGTAGTCTGCAGCGTCACCGTACTCCTACCCCGGGAAGATTCACCTCTCATCCCCGGGCACCGCTTCTGCATACTTTAACACGCCAGACCAGCGGGACACTGCAGGTCACCGTTTTTGCCATACATCACACATATTGGATATATATGCAGGAGGACAGACTTATATACTGACCCATATACTTTAAGGCATACCACTTTTTTCATATATTCCCCATCAGGAACCTGCTTCATATTGAAAATAAGCGGTTACTAATCAGTGGTCTTATTCAAGGAGTTGATTGACTATACCTTTATGTATACATACATAGATTCTTTACAACAAGGACACCATTGAATGACTGGCAGTACATGATTTCAATAGTGGTTTTTAATATTCTGTTTCTTTTGCTTGATTAAAGTTAACATATTGCTTAATGCATGTAATATATCTAACTATATATCCACTCAGATGCTCTAGCATCAAATAAATCTAACCGACATACTAGGTTCGAGTCCCACTGCAATTATCCTGCAAGTATTTTTGAATGTATTTCCATAAGGTTGGGTTAACCTTATAGGTATTGCAGCTGAGTAACCACACCCTCAGACATTGGTGAGCGCAGGTATCCCACAACTGAAAACACAGCCGCATAGCCAGCCATCCCCTATGGACAACAGCCAGCCAGCCCCTAGGGACAACAGCCAGCCAGCCCCTATGGACAGGACAACAGCCAGCCCCTATATGGACAACAGCCAGCCAGCCCCTATGGACAACAGCCAGCCAGCCCCTATGGACAGGACAACAGCCAGCCAGCCCCTATGGACAGGACAACAGCCAGCCCCTATGGACAACAGCCAGCCAGCCCCTATGGACAGGACAACAACCAGCCAGTCCTTATATGGACAACAGCCAGCCCCTATGGACAACAGCCAGCCAGCCCCTATGGACAGGACAACAGCCAGCCAGCCCCTATATGGACAACAGCCAGCCAGCCCCTATGGACAACAGCCAGCCAGCCCCTATGGACAGGACAACAGTAGCCAGCCCCTATGCAGTATGCACAGCATCAGCAACAGCACATTCAATTTCACAGCCCCCTATCTCTTCACTCTCCACAGCCAGAATGAAAAATGGCAGCGATCGCGGGACCTTTTACACAATAAAAAACCTGCGAGAATCCAACAGCGGGATGATGAAGTTTTGCCTCGTTTTGAGATCCGAGTCAGGTGGGAAAACCCAAGCCGACTCGGATCTCCCTCATATCTGTTAAGTTCAGGTGGGTTAAATTCTCAGGAAACCGAACCTGCTCATCTCTAAAATATACCCCTGCAAGTGAACTCATAGCAGGAGGGCTACGCATGCACAGTACATATACATACCCTGCGCATGCGCAGTCTTCCCACCATCTGAGATCTCTGAATCAGGCCCCAAGTTCGGGCAGTTTCATGCACAAATACCCGATATAATATTTTTTTCTAAAATGTAATTCAATTTATCTCACTCTCCTGATTAAAATAAGACAGTGAAGCTGAAACAAACATTTAGGGAAAAGAATAAATGTTTAAACTTTAAACAAATAAAAGGAGTGATGATAAAGAGGGAGGACTTTGAAGCGACTTTTTTAAACTTTTAAATATGTACAATTTCATGATGACTTCCGCAAAAGATGCTGTCCTATTTTACAGGGGCAGTTCACAATTGAGGAGAGCGGCATGCACATACTGATGGAGTGCTAGCCTGAGGTATAGATGCATTTATGCATAAAATAAACATGTGGTGTGTATGCATATTTGGTGGTCTGTAAAGGAGACTGAGGGAGTTGAACATAAAAAATGCCTGTTTGTATACACACATCAGTATTTTAAAGTTACACATTCAGAACAAATATATGGAAATCATCATCAACAACCTGATATTGCACTTATCTTGTGTAGATGCCAAATTTACACTAGGAAAGGAACATGCAAGACATTTCTGTTCTGTAATCCAAGCAATTGGCAGTTATCTGCAGCTCATATTGCCATCACAAGAAGAAGAAATACTGCTTCTATTCTCATCCATTCAGTGCAGGGTGCAGTGCAGTCTCTTTAATTAAGAGAATCTCTCAAATAGATGGGACACATTCATTTGTTTTAGACTGTGTGATGTACCGTTGAATTGTTTATTACATATAAAGCTGCAATTGCCCCCAAGGCAACTCTTGGTTTTACAGATCCAGGCTAAGAGATCGCCAGTTTTTTTTTTCTAACCTGTTCTTAATAAACTGTGTAATGCATAATGATTGTACAAAGAACAGTAGCCCATACATGCAGTAACTCCATGTAGTGTATCAGCTACCTCTTTCCACCACCCTCCATGTACTCATTACCTCCCTACCCATCACAGAGTTATGACATACCTCCCCTACCTGCTATTCAAATGCTTGTTGCACTCTCCTTACTGTGTAACTTACACTAACCTCATGTCTCCTTCCCTTTTATTATTTCTCACCTCCTTCTGACAATGAGACATCACCATATCTGGCCTCTCTACAATACTCACTATCATGCTCATCAACTTCCCACCCACCTTACACCTTTAAACTCTCCAACCTAATTACCACCCTTCCCCTCACCTGCTTCCCCAGAATGCATCTGCAGAAAATGCTCTTACATTCATGGCATATTCCTCTATGTCTCCTTCAGTCTCCTTGCCCTTACCCAAACCTGGATACCCACCTCTGCTGCTGTTTCCCCTACAGCACTTCTTTTTGGTGGTCTCTATTTTACTCACATACCAAGAACCAATAAACCTCAGGATGGCAGAGTTTGCATTCTATTTTCCTATAATTGAACATTCATAGCCATCCCCCTTAACCTTCCCCCTCCTTTTCTTCCTTCATTAAGTTCACACCTTTGGTCTCTTCTATTCTTTCTATCTCCGCATTGCTGCAATTTATTCCCTGCTATTTTTTTCCCCAAAAGTTACTGCCTTGCTTCTGTATATCTCTCCTATGATCATTATACTGTTAGTATATGTGATTTCATTATCCCCACTGACATCCCTACTAGACCTGCTACTCCATAACTTCTCACACACACTTCCTCTTATGACCTCACGTAGTGGACTTTGTCTCCCACTCATCAAGATGGACAATAGCTGGACCTCGCTTTTTACAATCACTGTGACCTATCTAACTTTTTAACTCGCTGTATGACCTTTCCTTTTTCCTTACCTTGCCCTGCAACCTCCAGCCCAAACTCTGTGCATACAAAGTTTCCCATTGATGCCTTGTATCCATCTTCTTTTCTGCCTCTGTTGAACTTCTCCTTTCTGCCATCTCTCATTATCATGCCGTAATGCTATATGCTCTATAACACTACACTGTCCACAGCCCTGGATGAGGCAGCCCCAGCCACTAAACCAGTGGTTCCCAAACGTTTTCAGTTCAAGGCACCCATAGGGTCTCCATGATTATTTCAAGGCACCCCTAAGCCAAAATAATGACAGAGTAGTCCCTTTTTTAATGTAGTTGGGTCAAAATAATGTAATTAGTATTTAGGTCAGGACAGAAATACTTATTAACTTGTTTGCAAAAATAATACACATGGGTGGAACAGAACAGCACTGCATGAAGTCTCGTTAAAGCAGGGCTGGATAAAGGCTCTGGGAGGCCCGGTGCACAATGATCTAAAATTAAGGGCATATATAGTGTGATCATTCACAAGAAATAAAGAGAAAAACTGTGCTATTCTTACCCATTGCCACAACCATCTCTCTTATATTGCCCCTTTCCATGTGTCTCCCTTTGCAGCCCCCCCTCCATGTGTCTCTCATTACAGCCCCCTCCTCCATGTGTCTCTCATTGCAGCCCCCTCTTCCATGTGTCTATCATTGCAGCCCCACCCACAGTTGCCCCTCCCCTCTCTCATTGCGGCCAGCTCCAAGTAGTATGGTTATCTCTCATTGCAGGCCCCCACAATAGTTCCCTATGCAGCCCTCTCCCTATAGTATAGCCATCTCTCCCCCCCTTATTTACCCTTAGTAGAGATTGCCAGTGCCGTTCCTTTCAGCTCCTCAGATATCTGAAACCCTCAGATCAACCAGGCAGCCAGCACCCCATTCAATTTCAGCAATAGACAGCCCTGCCTATTGCATACCACAGACAGCTCACGCACACTCGCATAAACCCGCCTGCCATCTGCACCTATCCGCTCACTGTCTCTCCTGCTGTGCAAACAAAAAGGAAAAAAAAAAAATCAGGCAGCCTTGTTAGGCCACCGCCCATGGGAACTCTGGTGACAATGCTGCGGCACCCCAGGGAGCCGCCGCACACAGATTGGAAACCGTTGCACTAAACATTGTTTCTGTTGATCAAAACTCCAGCCTTGACATTATACTCCAACTGACAACCAACAAACGCTCCAACACTGACTTCATCCACTACAAATGTACTACTTACTTTACCGCTGTCTCTCTTACCAAACAATCCTACTTTAAATTACAGATGTGCGCAGACTCCCAATGTTATAGTTTTGGTTCGAAATCATCATTGTGTTTTGGTTTTGTCAAAACCACCTTCAAGTGTGTTTGTTCAGTTTAGGTTTTGGATTTCTTTAAAAATTTATAAAAACTTCTAAAATCATGTAACTTGGACCTGTTTTTGTTCCTATAGTGTTATTAACATCGAAAACATTAATTTCCAGTCATTTGCAGTCAATTTTGAACACTTCACAGCACCTGAAATCACGAAGGAGGGACTTAAAAACAATCCAAAATATGCAAAATCCGTTTTTTAGATCCGAGTTCTGAACTTGGCGGCAACACCCGAGTCGGGACTCAGTTCTACTAAAAACCACACAGTGATCTGAGCCAGGACTCAGAACCTCAACATTCGGATGTGTTCAGTTTTCAGGAAAACGGAACCGCTCATCTCTACTTTAAATCACTAATATCCTACCAGTCCAACAACCCTTGTTGCTACTTTACTACTTTCAGCTAATTTATCCACAATCCTTTAAGCTCTCAAGCAGGACCTTCCTCCCTCATGTGCTATTCCCTTGGGTTCATTTGATGCTGCCATTGTGGGTATTATGACTGCATATGCAGCAATGTTTATATAGCTTGTAGTCCATGTTCTGCAATGTTTTGTACTAAAAAGGCCAGATTCTGAGTCAGATGTAGTGGTGATGTTGGATGCAGTGGTGGTGTTGGATGCAGTGGAGGTGTTGGATGAGTGGAGCAATGTTGGATGCAGTGGAGCAATGACGGATGCAGTGGAGCGATGACGAATGCAGTGGGGTGATGACGGATGCAGTGTTGCGATGACGGATGCATCAGGGCGATGTCAGATGCAGTGGAGCAATGTCGGAGGCAGTGGTGATGTCAGATACAGTGGAGCAATGTTGGATGTAGAGGGGTGATGACGGATGCACTGAAATGATGTCGGATGCAGTGGAGCAATGACGGATGCAGCAGCGATGTCGAATGCAGTGGACTGATTTCAGAAGCAGTGGGGTGATGCCGGATGCAGGGGAGCAATGTCGGATGCAGGGGACCAATGTCGGATGCAGTGGACCAATGTTGGATGTACTTGAGTGATGACGGATGCAGCAGAGCGATGACAGATGCAGTGGAGTGATGTCGGTTGCAGCTGAGCAATGTCGGTTGCAGTGGAGCAATGTCGGATGCAGTGGGGCAATGTCGGATGCAGTGGTGATGTCAGATGCATTGGAGTGATGTCGGATGCACTGAGGCGATATTGGAGGCAGTGGTTATGTCAGATGCAGTGGAGCGCTGATGGATTCAGTGGTGATGTCAGATGCAGTAGACTGATGTTGGATATAGTGGGGTGATGTCGGATGCAGTGGGGCAATGTTGGATGCAGGGGAGCGATGTCGGATGCAGCTGGGTGATGTCAGATGCAGGGGAGCAATGTCGAATGCAGCGGGGTGATGTCAGATGCAGTGGAGCAATGTCGGATGCAGTGGAACGATGTCGGATGCAGTGGAGCGATGTCGGATGCAGTCGAGCGATTGCGGATACAGAGGGGCGATGTCGGATGAGTCCCACCAATGAGGCATCCTGATTTTTTAGTTGCAGCACAAATTTAGAAGCATCATAGTAGAAATGTGAGGGGCATTCCTGGACGGTGACTGTGAGGTAACGGGAGGGCTAAAAAGACGCACAAAGATGTTTTATCGTATGGGAGTGTTGCAGGTGTGTCGCTGAAAGTGGTTATGTAAAGAGGGTGCCTGATTCAGAGAAGGACGCAAATTAAATTTTCTCACAGATCAAGCGATTGTTTGCCGTGCGCTGCAATCGCATTGTGATCACGCATGCACAGAGGAATCCATCGCCAAGTGAGTGATAGACTGCCAGCGTTTGGGGGTGGTAATGGGGAGTGGTCTCAAAAACGCAGGCGTGTCTGTCCATTTAAGTGCCATTACATGGGCGTGCATAAATTAGCCACTGCGATTGCATACGCAGCTTTGCATGTCAGAAGAGCTCCCATGGCTGCAGCAGGACAGACCTGTTGCAAGGGTAAGATGGCCACCAATGTACTTTGATTTTACCGATGTTTACGAAGGTATGCATAGTTGCATGCAGGTGGGCGTCTTAATACTTAGGTGATCTTTGCAGACATTTGCATATTTTCGCAACTGCATTTCGTATGAATACGTAGTTGCGATCGCATTAGTTTCCGTCTCTGAATCAGGCCCAGAAACACTCAACCGACCACATAGGAGCCTATACTCAGACAGAATCTGCACCTGCCATAAGGATGGGTCCGAATAAGTCTTCTGCACTTTCTTTCTTCTTTTGTTTGCTCTATCTCTGCGGACCGCTCGTGGCACCATATACAGTACATAAAAGATAATTATAATAATATTAATAATACCCCCCTATCTCACATCCTCCACTTTTTTCCCTTATTGCTCAAAACTTTGCCATGTATTTCAATGGCGAAATCTACACCAACTGCAACAAAGGTCTTGATTCAGCAAAGAATGCAGTTCCGTATACGCACGCAATCGTGCGTGAACTAGCAATTGCGATAGGAACTGCGTCTGCAGAGGTTACACAGACCCAGAGCAGAGTGATTGACAGGAAGTGCCGTTTGTGGGTGGTGACCAAGGGGGGGGGGGGGTCGGGCGAATGCAGGCATGCCAGTGCGTTTCAACACCGTTGCATGGACATGCATAAATTAGCCACTGCATTACCAGACGCCTCCTGAGCTCTCATAGTGTGCGCAGAAGTTAGCAAATCCTGAGAGAGTCTGGGCTTCCTTAACTGTGTGCATGGGTCCGATGTTACTCAATGTTACCGATTATTTTGCAATGTTGCCCTAGTATATGGATGTGAGTAAGGGGAAGTGGGCGTCCTTATGTCAGGCTGCGTATGCAATGTAAATGAACACATTTAAATAGCCCGCTGATATTAGCAATGCAGTAGCGTGCGTATAAGCAGAATAGCGATCCTTGCTGAATCAGGCCCAAAGTCTCTTCTCATCATCTCCGTCTCTCCAACTACTGCCTGCCAGCACTTACTTAGCCCACCTCTTCAAACTGTCCCTCTCCACTGGCACTTTCCTTCCAACCTCATATATATAAGGTCATTATTCTCTTTCTCAAAAAAAATCTTGATCTGCTTTCTGCAGCTACAGCCCACATTGTACTTTGGCCTTTGCAGCACTGGTCACTCCTATCTTACCTCTTACATATCAGGTCTCTTCTTCATTGTCTCTACCCCTAACTCATGTTCCTCTTTTTGTTTTAGGGGCTGATTCAGCAAAGGATGCAGGTGGTGATACTAATGCAGATACCTGATTATCGGGAATCTAGGCATGCACAGGACATGGTCTATGCCTCTGCCAGGCAGAGGCGTTTGTGGTGCGGGGATGGCCTGCATTACCATAAATAGGGGTGTGTCATCCCATTGTCAGGGAGGGACGAGGCCAAGGTCTGCATCCATGGACGCAGACTTCCTGGCCTCGCAAGCTGTCCTGCCTGCTTAAGCTGAGGCTTACTCAGCGGGCCGGTGCCGCACAACATTGTGACCGATGGGCGCTATGGTCTATCCAAGCTACAACCCCGGAGGAGGCATCTCTTCACTTCAGATGCCTCATTCCTGCAGCATTTGAACAGTGGGCCTGATTCAGACCTGAGCACTCGCAACCGGGTCGATGGTGGCCCAGAGTGCATGCACACGACGGAGCCGGCTCCGTCATGCGCATGCACGAGACACGGATAGCGATAGGCAATCCGTCGCTCTGGGTCTCACACCAAAGGGGGCGTGCTGTCGATGTTGAGTGACAGCACGCCCCCTTTGGTGGGCGGGCCGGGGGGGTGACTGCCCAGACGGAGGCGTTCCCATGAGCCGAAAGCTCTCTGGGGCTTGCGGCCACGAGACCCTACCACAAGGGTCTCGTCACAAGCCCGATGGTCGCGATGATCTTGACCATCGCGACCATCATCCTGGCCGCTCACATTAGCTGTGGGTGGCAACCCACAGCAATGCGAGCGGCCCGGAGGCCGCTCCATAAAAAAAAAAAGACGCCCTAATTCAGAGTGAGCGCTCTGTTAGAGCGTCCGGCTCTGAATCAGGGCCAGTGTGCGGCTTTGCAATTCTGTCCACTGCAGCTCTGTGCTTGCTTTTTCTCTTGACACCTGTTCTCTCATATGTACCTTCAGCTTTCACTTCCACTTCTACACTAATGACACTCAGCTATACAACTCCTCCCTGTCCTCTCCTCTATGTTATCCTGTGTTTCCATCTGCCTCTCCGCCATCTGGACTATGGATGTGCCAATGCTATATCAAACTCAACATGTCCAAAACTGAACTCATGTCCCCCCCCCATTGTAAGAACCTCCTTTCCATCCATCCCTTCGACGATGCATAATGTCACATTTTCTTCTGTTCCCCAATCTCGCTGCCTTGGTGTCTTCATTGAATTCGCCCTCAACTTAACTCTTCATATCCAGTCTATCATGATTTCCCACTGGTTTAGTGGATTCACTTGCAGCAATCTGGATTTACAATGGCAATAGCAATGGTGCAGACCCTAATAGGGCCCCCGTTTTTCAACTGTGTTCCCCCACAAGGGTGTATTCGACTTTGATGCAGGAAGGTCCATAGGTCATAGGAGCATTGGGCCTGAATCAGAGATGTAAGCTAATGCAATCACAGTGTGATCCCGTACACAGCTCTGCTATGCAAAAATAATGCTGTAGCCACCTGGAAATGTATTGAGACGCCCACCGGAAGTTTGCAGATCTGAGCAAGTACATCCAAACAAGCATCGGTGGTCACAGATCCTCCGGTACACGATCATCTGAGTAACCTTATGATCGTGCAGAATGGCCACGGGAACTGAGACACTGGCACTAAGTTTTCTGTGTACGGGATCTCAGTACTATGCTGAGACATGCCCCAAAAGTGGCCGCAGCACACCTGCGTTTTTGCCACCACTCCCCATAACCACCCCCAAACGGTCCCTGAATTCAATCACTTTGCCAAGAAATTCTCACTGCTAAGGTACTTTTGCCTGTGAGCAGTGTGATACATGCGCAGTGGCCCAATAATCACTCAGCTGCATAAATATTGGTATTGAGCCCACATCTGAATCATGCCAATAAGCACTTTTCACTAGTGAGGTCAAATTAAGAAGAAGTTTCTAGGGATTTATTTTGCCTTCCTATAAATCAAGAAACCTAAGGGGCAATTCACCGACAGGTGATCTGCAATTGTGCCGCGCAGCTGTCCACATCACTGAGAATGACGGTACTCCAACATTGCACATTTTCTCACAACTCTTCTTCCTTGGGCTTTTCACTGCAGTTGGCTATCATAAATTAAATATGAAAATAATTGTTTTCAGTATTCAAGTATCACTGGTTATATTCATTTTGTGTAAATGAATAATAATTGTATAACACGTTACATTTACACTTCGCACTATGATCATCCCCACAAATAAAACTCCCAGAGATTTAAAAGCAATTTATAATGTGAGGATTTATCATTTCATCTCCATCATCTCTTTGCTCTGTCTGTTCCCAGGAAGCTGTTCTAGCTGCTCCTGTGTTTGGAATTTCTCTTATCAACACACATGACAGTTTGATCGTATATCACTGCCGGTGGCTTCCTGAATATGAGATTTGTGTTCACACCTTTGACATATTGCTGATTCACACGCTGGTATGGTCTCAGTGTCACATACATGCCAGCTCTACTCTACTAGACTCCCTCTGTAGAACTGAGCCTCCCACCAGTCCCCGAAAGGCTTGTTTCCTGAACTCTCCAAAAACTTAATCAACTCAATGATACTATTACTGCTGCTTCCAAAACAATGGCTCTGTAATCCAGACATTCATACTCAGGGTTTGTAGAACCTAATGCAGATATCACTACTGGTTTTAGTGCAGTGCCTTTGTCTTGGTGGTGCAATTTTTTATATCTCAATTTGATATTTCATAGATACATTTTAACACACATGATGTATCAATGTCACAACATTGCTAATAGAGTCATATGTTTTCCTGAGTACACACTAGTAGATCTAATGCTCATTTGAATGATTAACGATATATCGGTAGTGCATCGGCAGGTATGTACACCTGATATGTCAGTGAACAACAACATTCACAGACATATCAGGTCGGCCCTGCAGCACAACCGATGCTCATGCCGATATATTTGTGCTGGCTGCAGGGACCACCGACACTGACATCACAACTGGGCAGGCAAATTTAAATGCCAGCCCAGCCGTGATGTCTAGCCAGACATATCGAGCTGCCGATTGGTGTGTATATCTTATCAAATCGGCCACTCAGTCGGCTTGACCACCGGTCTTCTTTTGGGTCAGCTAAGTGTGTACCCAAGTAAAGAATTGCAGGGGAGAGGGGACAGGAGAATACAAAACTTTGCTTTGCTAGTGACAAATAGTGGGCCATTAGATGTAGGTGAACCTGATTCACCTACATCTAATGGGCCTACATCACTACATTTAATGACACATTTAAATTATCTAGTGGAACCAGACAAGGTCGTGCCTTTTGTTCCCTAATTTTTCTATTAGCTATAATAAATAAATTAGCCACTGTGAGGCTGATATCGTGCGTGGAAGTTAGCAATTTCTGAGTAAGGTCAGAGTTTGTGCAAGTGTGCGTGAGGCTGCGATGGTACTCGATTGTACCGATGTTATCGCAGTCTTGCTAAACATTACGGATGTGTGTAAGGTAAAGTGGGCTCCTTATGTAGTGCATTGGCAGCAATGCAATTTCAATGAATTAGCATACTATCGCAGTTGTGCGCTTTCGCTATTGCATTTGCAGTTGCGTTTCGTAGTGAATCAGGAGCAAATTCAGATCCTCTTCTGAGTTTAAGAACTGTAATATAAAGTATACTTCCCCAAAACTTTATTTATATGTGTATGATGTATTATGGTTTCTTCTTCAGGGTCCATAGGGCTCCACAGGGAGACAATGGGGTATAGATGGTACTTGGAGGACCGGACACCAACAGCAAAGCTTTTTTTGTGGCAGGATGCTCCAGTCCTTCCCCCTATACCCCGTCCCACAGCCTGAAGGCAACTCAGTTTTGTTGGTGTCCGGCAGGAGCTGGATCACCGTTAGAACAGTAATTTATTTTTATGATATTCTTTTATTTTACTTTACTGTAACAGACCAAGCAGCGCTAGACAGTCCTCTGGACGTCTGCGGTGCTACTCGATCACCCCTCCGCGGCGCAGTGACTCCAGCCACAGGCTATGTACTCTCGGGGGTGAACTGGAGGAACCTGGCTAGCGTGGCTCCTTGGTCTCCAGACTACAGCCAGGACGCGAGGGGACAGGTAAGGCGCATATTGGCAGTCTCACCTCCAGTCTCTGGAGACAGACCAGAGGCGATGATGTGGACACAGGGCCTCATTCAGAGGCGGTCGGAGGATGCAAGCGGTCGCTCAGAAACTGGGCGGCCACTTGCATCCTGACCGCCCGCCTCTGTTGCGGTCGTTAGGCTGTGGGTTAACACCCACAGCTCTAATGACCGATCTGACCATCGCGACCATCGGGGCTTACGACGAGACCCTAGGGTAGGGTCTCCCTTATCGTAAGCCCCGGAGAGCTTCTGGCTCTGTCTGAGCCGGAAGCTCTCCACTGACATCACTAGTGATGTCAGTGGGGCCGCCTCCGTTTGGACTGCCACCCTCCCCCCGGCCCGCCTTCCAAACGGGGCGAGCTGTCAATCAACATCGACAGCACGCCCGTTTGGATCAAGACCTACTACGCCCAGCGCTGTCGGTCGTAGCGGGTCTCACGCATGCGCACGACGGCGCCGGCGCCGTCGTGCACATGCTCTGTGGGGGGCCATCAACCCGGTCCGAGCGCATCGGCGCTAACGACCGGGTCTGAATGACCCCCACAGGTCCATCTAGGACTCCACTAGATCACCAAGGCATACGTTATTGGTGCACAGAAGCCAGAGAACTGGTGGTTAAAGTCATCACAGGGGAGGTCAGCTCTCTTCCTGCAGCCCCTTCCCCAGCTCAGAGTGCCATCCCACTGCGGTCTTGCCACCTCAAAGCTGCTCCTCCTGCACCCCCCGCCTCCTCAGAGACCTCAGGTGACCATTTCTACTAATAACAAGCCAGCAACAGATCTCCGGGAACACTGGGTCCAGTCTCCATATATAACTCACCTATGTGTCAGGTTATATAGCGCTATTTTCTACCAGCCACTGTGGTCTGTGTAGTTGATTTTAGTGCCCATTGCAGTTACATTTATGCTCATAGCAGTGAGATATATTTTCTGCATTGTTTGTGATTTATGCTAGCTCTATAGTCTGGCTTTCTACTGTCAGCTTATTCCTTTCCCTTTTTCTTTCACAATAACCCTGGAATACTGGTGTATAGGGGGTCTCACTGTACTTCAGATGTACTTGTATTTGTGAAGGCTGTCACATACTGTATACCTGTGTTGCGCGCTGCACTGTGCCATATCGTGCATATATCTGTGTTGCTTACTGCACTCATCTACAGGTAACCATTTCCTTTCTACAAATGCACGGCTAGCTGATCAACTGGAAAAAGTCTTTCCTGACCCCTTCTCAAAGAATGGTGCATCTGGGATCCTTCCTGGATTCTCAGGCTCAGAGAATCTTCCTGACAGCAACACTACATCACCGAGTGTGCAGGTTACTCCACAGTCATACATATTTCCATATGTCAATTCAATTGCAATACAGACCTTGGGATCCATGGTGTCCACCTTCGACGTGGTGGAGTTCGCTCAGTTCCACTCCAGGCCCCTGCAACACCTGATCCTCTCCAGGTGGAATGGGCTGCCCCATCTGACCTCTTTACGTAGCTTCGCCTGTCCCTCTCCTGGTGGCTACAGACGTCCCACTTAAACAAGGGTCGCCCCTTTTGGATCCCGGAATGGGTACTCCTCACCACGGACGCAAGTCTCCGCGGGTGGGCGCAGTGACCGGCCAGCACTCCTTCCAAGGACGCTGGACACCAGCTGAGGCGTTCTTACCAATCAATGTCCTAGAACTCCGAGCCATCTACAGAGCCCTCACTCTGGCTCAGGATATTATTCAGGGCAGGCCAGTACAAGTACAGTCTGACAACGCCATGGCAGTGGACTACCTCAATCACCAGGGAGGCATTCGAAGTTGGTCAGCAATGGCAGAAGTTGCACGCATTCTCACATGGGCAGTGTTCATCCCAGGGATTCTCAATTGGGAAGCGGATTTCCTCAGCCGTCACGACGTGCATGCAGCAGAGTGGTCTCTACACCCAGAAATCTTTCAGCTCCAGGTGGACAAATGGGGTCCACCGGACGTGGACCTCATGGCCTCACGACACAACCACAAGCTTCCAGTATACAGGTCTTGGACAAGGGACACAGAAGCAGCCTTCGTGGACGCATGGTCAGTGAAGTGGACCTTCCATCTGGTGTACCTCTTCCATCCAGTCTTCCAGTCTTCCTCGGGTTCTTTGGAAGTACAAGCAAGAAGGGGGCACGGTCCTGTTGGTAGCTCCGGCTTGGTACTCCGATCTTCAAAGTCTCTCCATAGACGCTCCTCTCCAACTTCCTCAATGACTGGACCTGTTGTCTCAGGGTCCCTGTCTGCATCCGAACCTGACCCATCTGTCTTTGACGGTGTGGCTCTTTGAGACATCCCTCCTAAGATCTAAAGAGTTTTCTATCTCTGTGGTCCAGACCATGCTCAGAGCGTGTAAGCCGGCCTCTGCCCGGATTTATCACAAGGTGTGGCATACATATTTCCAGTGGTGTGCTACCAGAAACTATGACCTTCAGGTTTTTCAGGGTTTCTAGAATGCTTGCCTCTCTCCAAGCTGGATTGGATCTCGGACTCCGCCTGGCCTTTCTGAAAGTGCACGTCTCTGCTCTGTCCATCTGGTTCCAACACAGAATTGCTCCAATGCAGGATGTTCACACCTTCCTGCAGGGTGTTCTCCTTATACAACTTCCCATTGTCCTTTTTTAACTGGCAAATATGTCATAACAAAACCGACCTAGGCATGTGTGATAGGCTTCATGACCAGGGCCGGGTGAATAGGGCATGGCCTAATCACGGGAGGTGTGACCACACCCCCTTAGAAAAAAAAGCGTGCTAGGGAGGGATGCGCTGTGAGCCCCTCAACCTGGCCCAAATCCATGGGGGGGGGCATAATCAGTGTGATCGCTTTCCCCAACAGGCTGTGCTGGGCTGCTGATAGGAGAGAGGGAAGGGGGGCGGCATTGGACCCGGGACCCCCAGCCGGGCCCCTCCAGCAAGCCCGGGCCCAGGTAATTAGTACCCACTACCCCCACCTCTCGACGTCCCTCTTCTTGAAAACAAAACTATTTGATTATAATAACCCAAAACACTCTACTTATTAACAAGTGGTACGAAAATTTATGCACAGATTCGATCATGATGAGTCCTATAGCAGGGGTCACAACTCCAGTCCTCTTTAATTATGCATGGGTGAGTTAATATATGTTGCTGTGCCAGTAATTATCCCACCTGCTTCCACAGACAGAAATCCTCAAAACATGACCTGTTGGGAAAACTGGAGAGTTGAAGTTGAGAACCACTGGCCTATAACAATTCCCGGTCTCATAGAATGCTATGTGTTCACAATAACTTGGTTGTCCCTAGCACTATCTATAGCTATAATAGTGTGTAAGGTACGCAGTGTACACAGGCCCCTGTGTCCAGGGATGCCCACACTGCACAAACAGGACCGACCAGATCTATACGCCGGGTACACAGCCGCATAAAGCGCCAGACTACAGAGCTCACCAGACACTGACAGACTCCTCTGAGCCGTGATGATAGGAGGTGAGGTGCGCCTGTTGCCATTGATTTTAGCACGAGGGCAGCCGGTGTGGGTTCGGGGTACTTGTGGCATTTGCCGGGGGGCGGCAGGTACGGGGTGCTGTGGGCCAGTGGCGGGAGGGGCTGTTGCAAATTCGCAGCCAGTCAATAAACTCTGCAGCGTTTCCAACCAATCACCGACAGGCCGACAGTATCTCCTTATCCAATGGCCGTCTGATCCTCATGGATCTCTGAGTATGGTTGGCGCCCACTTCCATGAGCGAGGCGGGGCTGCCATTTATCCCTGAGCCTGTCCCTACCTCTCTCGCCCACTGCTCCTCTGGGCTCCGAAGGGGAGGGCAGCACTGTTGTGCTGTTACTATGAGGGAATCACACTGCCGCCTATCACCAGGATGCCGCACACTACAGTACTCCGGCGCTGAGGAAGAGGCTGCTCTCGGTAAATACGAGACCCAGGTGTGAGTGTGACAGAGAGAAGGGAGTATGTGCTTGTGTGTGTTTCTGCGGGGGGGATGGGGGGGAGGGGGAGTGGCACTGTACTGCCCCTTGGCAGTGGCGTAACTAGGGTATTTGGAGCCCAGGGCAAATTTGAAAAGGGACCCACCCCCCCCGATGTGTAAAAATGGGGAGTGTCTACATGACACAACCCTTTATTTTCAGGCTGAACATTCCTATCCATATGCACCTTAACCACAGTAGTACCCCTTATACAGTACCCCCAGTGCCCTCTTATGCAGGCCCATAGTAGTGCCCCTTATACAGTATCCCCAGTAGTGGTCCGTCTTATACAGCCCCCAATTAGTTCCCCTTACTCAGTACCGCCAGAAGTGGCCCCCCCAAATTCAGTGCCCCATGTAGTGTTCCCCCTTATGCAGTGCCCCCAGTAGCAGTCCTCACAATGCAGTGCGCCCAGTAGCGGTATCCCCTTATGCAGTTCCCTTTATATAGTGCCACCAGTAGTAGTCCCCCCCCTATGCAGTGCCCTTTATATAGTGCCCCCAGCAGTAGTCCCCCCCATGCAGTTTTCCCAGTAGTGGTCCCCCTTATGCAGGCACCCAGTAGTGATCCTCCCTATCCAGTGCCCCCTGTAGTGGCCCTTCCTATCATTGCCCCCAGTAGTGGTCCCCCCAGTGCAGTGCCTCTAGTAGTAGGCCTCTTTTATAATGCCCCCAGTGGTAGTTCCACCCCCAAGTAGTAGTCCCCAGTAGAGGTTCCCCCTCCCGATTGAGTGCCCCCAGTAGTAGCCCCCCCAGTAGAGATCCTCCCAATAATGGTGCCCCCTGTAGTAGCCACCCCTCCCCTGTTGTGCCCCCATCCCCAGTAGAGGTCCCCCCAGTAGTAGCCACCCCCTCCCCCGTTTTGCCTCCAGTAGTGCAGACAGGTTTAAAAAAAATATATATAAAAATATACTTACCTGAATCCACGGTACTGCTCCGGACCGCGACACCGCTCCCGCTGCCGCCGCCGCCCGCCAAACCTCCCGGGCTGGAGCACTCAGCATTATGGGAGAGACGTCATGATGTCATGACGTCTGTCCCATTACCCACTGCAGGAGCCGGACGGAAGCCCGCCTCTTGCAGTGGGTGCTGCAGCAGTCATTGAGAGTCTATCTGACTCTCATTGGCTGCTGTTTAACACACGCATTGCCGCCAGCGCTGGCGGAGATGCGTGTGTTATGCACAGCCTGAGCCCGCCTCCTGGCGCTATTGGGCAAGCGCTCAGGGGGAGGGAACGGGCTCAGCTGTGCAGCACAGGACCGGCGCTGGAAGCCTAGCGCCGGTCCTGTGTAAATGTGTAGCGCCGACCGCACTCACTGCGGTCGGCGCTACACTGGTGGCTAACTAGGGCGGGCCGGACCGTGGCTGGCGGCGCCCCCCCGCGCCGCCGGTCCCACGGCGCCCAGGGCACGCACCTCGCTCGCCCTGCCCTAGTTACGCCACTGCCCCTTGGTGTAGGGAAACTGTGTAGCTCCTGGGTTTAGGAGCACTGTGAAGGGGGTGGGGGGTGGAAAGTGCCCTAGTAGACCCCAGATCCCCTGCACACATACCTACTGCACACATACCTACTGCACACATACCCACTGTACACATACCCACTGCACACATACATACTGCACACATATACATATTACATAGAGTATTTATACGTTTGTGTAGATATGTAGTTGCATAGTTATATACCATACCCTCCAACATTTTGCAGGTAAAAACCGGTACATGGGCGTGGCCACATATATCAGGGGCGTGGACACTGGAAAAAGGGGCGTGTCCATGGGTACTGTACATTGGAGCAGCTGGTGCATATTGCTGGCTGTTTTGAGTGCCTACGAATATGAATATATATATATATATATATTATATTTACATGATTTATATCACTTGGGGTGTTTATAATTTATTTACATTGTTATATGTAAATAGTGGGCGGGCGGGCGGGCGGGCGGACTACCTACCTCTCTAGGGGAACAAGTGCATTGTGATTGTGCACTGGTTCCCCTACAGCCGCCGAGGAGTTGCAGCAGCCGTAGCTCTCAGCCTCGCAGTGAGTCATTGTCTTGCGGGATGATGACGTCATCATCTCGCGAGACTTTGACTGGAGAAGGTCCTCGGCAGCCTGCTGCAAGTAACAGCTGAGCTGACTGAGAGAACACGGAGGTAGGAGCCGCCTGTCACTTAGCAGCGCTGCGGGAGTCTGTGTTCCCGCAGCGCTGCTATCTGGTCTTTTTACTAAACCGGTACAAACGGTACAGCCCCTGTTTGCCGGTACAGACCGTTAAAAAACGGTACTGTACCGGCTAAATCGGTATAGTTGGAGGGTCTGTATATACATATGTGAGCATGCTTTAGGCATGTGTATGGCTCATTGCTCCGGCGCTGTGACTGCTGATGGGAAATCAGCTATCCCTGCGAGTGGCTTCACTGCTCCTTTCCGGAGCAGTGAATCTTTTTATTGCCGCTTTTGGAGCAGTGACGGGAGTGCGTATGCGCAACCTACAGGTCACGCATGTACACAAGAGCCCTGACATCCGGCGGAAGGATCCCTCTTCGCATCCCAGACCTCCTAGCCATGGGAAGGAACGGGTTGCAAGCTCGGAGCAGGAGCATTCGCCATATGAAGATGGCGAATGCTACCGCATTCAAGCTCTGAAAATATTATATTTTCGGAGCTTGATGAATTCTGTCCACATACTAGTGTATTGGGACAGCGGGCCATTCCACAAGAGGAAGGTAAGCAGGAGATATCTGTGATACTAGTGTATGGGGACAGCGGCCATTCCGCAAGAGGAAGGTAAGCAGGAGATATCTGTGATACTAGTGTATGGGGACAGCGGGCCATTCCACCAGAGGAAGGTAAGTAGGAGATATCTGTGATACTAGTGTATGGGGACAGCGGGCCATTCCACAAGAGGAAGGTAAGTAGGAGATATCTGTGATACTAGTGTATGGGGACAGCGGGCCATTCCACCAGAGGAAGGTAAGTAGGAGATATCTGTGATACTAGTGTATGGGGACAGCGGGCCATTCCACAAGAGGAAGGTAAGTAGGAGATATCTGTGATACTAGTGTATGGGGACAGCGGGCCATTCCACAAGAGGAAGGTAAGTAGGAGATATCTGTGATACTAGTGTATGGGGACAGCCGGCCATTCCGCCAGAGGAAGGTAAGCAGGAGATATCTGTGATACTAGTGTATGGGGACAGCGGGCCATTCCGCAAATTAGGTAAGTAGGAGATATCTGTGATATCTACTGCTTTACCTTCTTGATCACAAGCGGGTCGATGTTTAGCCCCTGTGCACGCGCAGTGGGCTTGATTCAGAGCCGCTAGTAAGCGGCCGCTCGTTCGCTCCGAGCGATGTTCGCACAACTGCGCATGCGTATGGGTTGTAATACGCATGCGCGAACCAGTCATTGCGGTCGGAAATTGTGTGCTCGCAAAATAGCGAATGCCTGCTAATTTGAGTAACAGAATGAGGCGTTTGTGGGTGGTAACAGGGGAAGGTGCTTGAAAACGGGGAGTGGAGATCCGAACGCAGGCGTGCCAAACGGTCAAAACGGGCATTTAAGGGTGTGCATAATTAACAAAGCAGCGTCATCGACCACATCACTTGGTTGTTTCTTAGCCTGAACTGCTCGCATGATTGCGGTAGGAAAATCCAACCACAAGCACTGCGAGCAGTTCATACTGTGTATGTACTCGATTAATCTAAGAAATAGCGGAGATGACGTAGGATGCGAGTGGCCAGGGGGCGTTTTATAAAAAATAGCGAGCAAATGTTTTGTTCGCTCGTTCAGACATAGAGGCGTCAACAGACCGCAAAGAGCGAACGCTCTATTTAAATATCCGGCCCCTTTTTCTGAACGAGCGAGCGCAAATAGCGTCCGGCTCTGAATCAGGCCCAGTGTGCGCAAGCCCCGGAGTGAGAGAGAAATTCTCTCACTCCGGAGCTCACTACAAAAGGGGTGGCTGTCGATATTGATCGACAGCTCGCCCCGTTTTGTAGGCGTGGCGGGGGGTGGTTTCACAAATGGAGGCGTTCCTTAAGGAACGCCTGCCGTTTTGTGGGCGGCCGCACTGACATCAGCAGTGATGTCAGTGGGGAGCTTCCTGCTCGATCAGAGCAGGAAGCTCCCTGGGGCTTGCGGTTGCCGAGACCCAACCTTAGGATCTCGTCGCAAGCCCCAATGATCGCGATGGTCTTGACCATCGCGACCATCAACCTGGTCGGTCGCTAAAGCTGTGGGTGGTAACCCACAGCTTAGCTAGCGACCAGGAGGTCGCACTTCAAAATACAAGCGGCCGCCCCCAGTCAGAACGAGCGCTCGCATCTTGCGAGCGCCTCTGAATGAGGGCCTTAATTTCTACAATTGCAGGTGAAAATGTTCACCTATTGATGAATAGGCCCCTAGGTAATACAAGTCACTAACTTGCAGTATTGATCCAAGGCACCATATGAGTATTGCAGTATGTATGTCACAGCGCGTCAGATCCTGACATCTACTTACTGTGTCCGATGGCACTGGGCTCTGGGGACAGTAGCAGGGCAGCGGAGCAGGAAGTGCCCGCACCCGTTGCCGTGATTCTCGCTATGAGCTGCTGCGGGCTCACCAACGATCTCTCCCTCCCCCCAACTGCAGCATGCTGGTTTTTGCTTAACCTGCACAGGCAGCTCCCATAGGGACGTGTGCGCTGCTCTGTGCAGGATTTAAAGGTCCAGGCGAGCCCAAAATGGAATCTCAATGGATGTCCTATGGTAATTCCACCTATAAAAGGAAACTCCTAGGAGTACTGCCCTGCCAGAGTATAGGCTCCCAAACCATACTCCAGTGTCTGCATTACCTACGATTGTTACCGTGCATTCCTGACCTTGGCTTCATTCCTGACCTGTTTACGTCTGATCCCTGGTACTGCTTGGTCTGTTTGGTTCTGACCTGGCTCGTTGACTACGCTTGTACGCTTCACAACGTATCCCACTACGCTACAGTGTACACAGGCACCTGTACTAGAGAACCAAGTCAGAGGGTTGCGACCTGTGTGCTCCTTGCGGGGGTCCATGGTGAATACCGCTGTGTAACATTAGACTCTGCGCCTCTGTACTGGGTCTTAGTCATTCCCAAAGTACAGGCAAGCATCCATTATCCATGCATAAATTTTGCGACAATGTAGTACCAAAGTTAACCGGTGGGCACAGTTCAGAGTTAGAGAGCACCAACGAGACAGCAATAGCAGTGGTGATACAATTGGCATATCGTGAATGTAAGGTGTAGTACCAAAGGTAACCAACAGACATAGGCCCTCATTCAGAGCCAGACGCTCTGAGCAGAGCGCACGCTCTGAATGAGGGCCGTCCTCCATAATTATGGAGCGTCCTCCTGGACGCTCGTATAGCTGTGGGTCACCACTCACAGCCTATACGAGCGTGCAGGTTGATGGCCGCGATGGTCTTGACCATCGCGACCATCGCCACTGCGAGCCGGAGCCTGCGATTGAGTTTCTCAACCGCAAGGCCCGGAGTGATTTTGGCTCTATCAGAGCCAAAATCACTCCCACTGACATCACTAGTGATGTCAGTGGGCCGGCTTCTGACGGTAGGCGTTCCCTTGGGAACGCCCCCGTCTGGGAGGCACGCCCCCGGCACGCCCACCAAAGGGGGCGTGCTGTCAATCAACATCGACAGCACGCCCCCTTTGATCAGACACAACGAGCGAAGGAAAGTCCTTCGCTCGTCGCGTCTGGCGCATGCGCACGACGGAGCTCCCTCCATCGTGCGCATGCGCAGTGCACACCATCGACCCACTTGCGAGCGGACAGCCGCTTGCGAGTGGGACTGAATCAGGCCCATAATTCAGCAAAAGAGAGCAGTAAAGACAGAGCCACAGCAAAGGTGTTCTAATAAGATATGATGTATGCAACAAATACGTATTGGAAATATATGGTAATAGAAGCAGTATAACATAACAACAGTTTGGGTATATAAGCAAAACGTTATTCCAGGCAGCATATTGTAGCAGAGTTCAGTCCAGGTAAAATTCTATATAATTACCTACAATTAATCATTCTTCAAAGGAAGAGATGTACAAGAACACGAGGACATGCACTGACACTGGAGGGAGGTAGGCTCAGAGAATATTTGAGGAAAAATTACTTCACAGAAAGGGTAGTGGATAAGTGGAATAGTCTCCCATCAGAGGTGGTTGAAGCTAAAACGGTGGAACAATTTAAACACGCTTGGGATAGGCATAAGAATATCCTTAAGAGAGACGTAAGGAGCAAATAGGATTGAAGTTGCCTAAAGGATACATGAAAAGGGGCAGACTAGATGGGCCAAGTGGTTCTTATTTGCCGACAAATTCTATGGGGGTCATTCAGTCCCGGTCACGTGCGCAGGACGCTCGCAAGCGGGTCGATGTTGCCCCACTGAACATGCGCACGACGGAGGGACCTCCGTCGTGCGCATGCGCGAGACCCGGATAGCGACGGGCTTTCCGTCGATCCGGGTCTCGCACCAAAGGGGGCGTGCTGTCCATGTTGATTGACAGCACGCCCCCTTTGGTGGGCGTGCCAGGGGCGTGGCTGCCAGACGGAGGCGTTCCCATGGGAATGCCTACCGTCTGAAGCCGGCCCCACTGACATCACTAGTGATGTCAGTGGGAGTGATTTTGGCTCTGATAGAGCCAAAATCACTCCAGGGCTTGCGGCAGCGAGACCCTACCGCAGGGTCTCCGTCGCAAGCCGGATGGTCGTGATGGTCTTGACCATCGCGACCATCATCATGGACGCTCGCATAAACTGTGGGTGGTCACCCACAGCTATGCGAGCGTCCAGGAGGACGCTCCATTTTCATGGAGGAGGGCCCTGATTCAGAGCAAGCGCTCTGGTCAGAGCGTTCGGCTCTGAATCAGGCCCTATGTTTCTATTTGTATTTTTAGCACAGCACCATAAATTGCCCATCAGATGTGTTTGGATAAGGTGAATGTTGCTATATGATATGATTAGGGGTGTGCAGCGGCCACCTTTTGTGTTTAGTGTTTTGGTTTTGGATCTTTCTTTGTGTTTTCGATCTGGATTGGTTTTGCCAAAACCACCCTTCCGGGTTTTGGTTTTGGATATGTTTTTTTTGGGGGGAAAAAAGCATAAAAACAGTTAAAATCACAGAATTTGCTTTTTTTTTGTTCCTACGCTATTATTAACCTCAATAACATTAATTTCCACTCATTTCCAGTCTATTCTGAACACCTCACACTACACAATATTGTTTTTAGGCCAAAAGTATTGATTCCTACCTATCTATACACTCTAAATGTCGCTATTTAGCGTTATAAGTCGCACAAGAAATAATTGCTTTCCAGACTTTGATTGTGGTTCCAAAGCACAAAAAGATATTATTCACCAAAAAGCAGATAGTTACACGCTGTTATCTAAATACAATTAGCACAAACAGATTATACAATCGCTAGGTACAGTCGAATACATACGCATGCGCTCTGAATCCAGATTCCCGGCATCAACTATGAAACCTCCGTCAACAGCAAAGAAAAGATGACTGACTAGCAGATTCAGGGTGCTTGCATATAAACCCTTGCAAGAGATAGGCAATTAAATAGAACAAGTTGGCATAATCCAATTAGTTCTTCTTCCTGGTTCTCCTGTTACGATGCAGTTCATAGGTCAGTTTGTATTGTAATAGTTCAGCCTCTAACAGCTTCTTTGTGTCCGTTTTCCCGCAGAAGAAAAAGTCTAAACTGGCTAATTACATTACATGAACAGAGGGCCTGATTCAGACCCAGTCGCAAGCGCTGAGCGCTCGCAACCGGGTCGATGATGGCCCACAGCACATGCACACGATGGAGCTGGCTCCGTCGTGCGCATGTGAGACCTGGCTAGCGACGGGCACTCCGTCACTCTGGGTCTCGCAACA
The DNA here is from genome assembly GCA_031769625.1 of Taudactylus pleione. Taxonomy (NCBI): domain Eukaryota; kingdom Metazoa; phylum Chordata; class Amphibia; order Anura; family Myobatrachidae; genus Taudactylus; species Taudactylus pleione. The sequence goes on along the minus strand of JAUIMM010000698.1, from coordinate 1,175,395 downwards.
AAGGGGGTGAGCTGTCGATGTTGAGTGACAGCTCGCCCCCTTTGGTGGGCGGGCCGGGGGGGTGGCTGCCCAAACGGAGGTGTTCCCATGAGAATGCCGAGAGGGGGAAGGGCCCGGCGGGGGCCCGGGTCCGGCACCACCCCCCCCTCTTACATGACAGCAGCCCAGCACACACTGCTGTGTAATGGGCTGCACTGGGAGACTACTCGCGGATGCTAAGAAGCAGCCCCAGCAGTCTCCTATTATTATTATTATTGTTATCCTATATTTATATGGTGCCACAAAGGTTCCACAGCACCTTACATAGGGCCTGATTCAGACCCAGTCGCAAGCGATGAGCACTCGCAACTGGGTCAATGGTGGCCCACTGCGCCAGCTCCGTCGTGCGCATGCGCGAGACCCGGATAGCGACAGGCACTCCGTCGCTCCGGGTCTCGCAACAAAGGGGGTGAGCTGTTGATGTTGAGTGACAGCTCGCCCCTTTTGGTGGGCGGGCCGGCGAGGTGGCTGCCCAAATGGAGGCCTTCCCATGAGAACGCCTGTCATTTGGGAGTGGCCCCACTGACATCAGTGATGTCAGTGGAGAGATTCCGGCTCTGTTAGAGCAGAAATCTCTCTGGGGCTTGCGGCCACGAGACCCTACCACAAGGGTCTTGACCATCGCGACTATCATCATGGCCGATCGCTGTAGCTGTGGGTGGTGGCCAGGAGGCCATTCTAAAAAAAAAAAAAATCCGGCCGTGAAACAGAGCGAGCGCTCTGTCAGAGCGACCGGGTCTGAATCAGGCCCAGAGTACATTTCAATGCCTATCTCTCTATGATCCATAATTCCCAGACGCATGTTGCGATTTCCTTGCCGATGGAACCGGAAATCTGCAAATAATCAGTGGTTCAGAATGGCACCAAACACGGTCTGTTTGTCATGTACTAAACCTGAGATAATAAATTCAGTCGCTTTATTACATAAATAATAATAAATATAACCTTGGATATTAACCTTAATGCTGGGGAACCTTTCTATGTAAGTGTGCAATGTGTAAGTATAAGGACATTAAGGAAAGACGCTAGTTAGCGTTGTGCGACTACGTATTTGTGGAGTACACCGTGGTACATGTTTTGCAGGGTTGTTCAAATTATATGTTTTAGTAAATGTATGTATTTATATAATCAGGACTTTTAACATTGTTCTATTGCATGGGAATCACACGACGCTAAATAATAGCATCGCCGTATGTACTGATATTGTGGGATTCGCTAAAATGGCGTCTTGTTGCCATTCGCAAAATGGCATCGTGCAGATTTTAATTTTAACAGATTCTGTCTCAGCCAATTATCCGGCTTCGACAAAAGGTTGCACCGAGGTAGCTGGATGACTATGCTAAGCGACACAAGTAGGCGGCACAAACACGTGGCCCATCTAGGAGTGGCACTTCAGTGGCAGACAGAATGGCAGTTTGAAAAACTAGGCCCCAAAGAGTACATAATGCAAAGAAAAAAAGAGGTGCAAGATGGAATTGTCCTTGTGCCCCCCCATCCACCGTTATGTTGTATTAACAGGACATGCACATTTTAACATACCAATCATTTCAGCGCCAGAGTCTGCCACAAGACTGTGGCTGAAATGATTGGTTCGTTTGGGCCCCCACAAAACAAGCTGGCAATTAATCTGTCCCTGCACAAACTGGCTCTACAGAGGCAAGATGTCGTCCTCATCCTCATCCACAGATTCCTCACCCTCTTCAGTATTGTGTACGTCCTCATCCTCACAGAGTATTAATTCGTCCCCGCTGGAATCCACCACCACAGGTCCCTCTGTAAGTTCTGGAGGCTGGTCTTCCTAGAATTGATAATTAATTTTTATGAACATCATCTTCTCCACATTTTGTAGAAGCAACCTACTACGCCTTTCGTTGACAAGGTTCCCGGCTGCACTAAAAACTCGGAGTACAGACTGGAGAGGGGGCAACTTAGGTAAAATAGAGCCAACTTTGTACAGGGGCCTCCAAATTGCCTCTTTTTTCTGTCAGTACAGGTATGGACTGTCTGACATGCCTACTTGGATGCTGTCACTGATGTAATCCTCCACCATTCTTTCAATGGTGACAGCATCATATGCAGTTACAGTAGACATGTCAGAAATTGTTGGCAGGTCTTTCAGACCAGACCACATGTCCAAACTTGGTCCTGCCTGCCCTGCATCACCACCAGCGGGTTGGTTAGGATATCTAAGTTGTTTCCTGTCAGCCCCAGTTGCGGGAGAAAATGAACGTTCTGCTTCAGTTGACAGTGTTTTCACCAGCAGGTCTTTGCACCTCTGCAGGTTTGTGTCCACCAGAAAGAGAGACACCATGTATGCTATAAACCTAGGATCGAGCATGGTGGCCAATGTAGTAGTCTGATTTCAACAGATTGACCACTCTCGAATCCTGGCAAAGCAAATGAAGGGCTTCATCCACAAGTACGACATACTGAGTGGAACCGCTCCGTCTTAGCTCCTCCTTCACTTTCTTCAGCTGCTTCTGCAAAAGCCTGATGAGGGGAATGACCTGACTCAAGCTGGCAGTGTCTGAACTGACTTCATGTGTGGCAAGTTCGAAGGGCTGGAGAACCTTGCACAACACAGAAATCATTCTCCACTGCGCTTGAGTCAGGTGCATACCCCCTCCTTTGCCTATGTCATAGGTGGATGTATATGCTGAATGGCATTTTGCTGCTCCTCCATCCTCTGAAGCATATAGAGGGTTGAATTCCACCGCGTTACAACCTCTTGCTTCAGGTGATGACAGGGCAGGTTCAATAGTGTGGCTGGTGCTCCAGTCTTTGGCACACAGTCGCTGAATGGTGAAAGTGGCCTGAAATTTTTCAACCCACCGAAAGCGTCTCAGTCATTTTTCAAAAAAATCGGCACCACCAAATTTATTGTGTGAGCAAAACATGGGACGTGCTAGAATTTGCCCAGATGTAATGCCCGCACAATATTGGTGGCATTGTCAGATATCACAAATCCCCAGGAGAGTCTAAGTGGGGTAAGCCATTGGGCGATGATTTCCCTCAGTTTCTCTAAGAGGTTGTCGGCGGTGTTCCTCTTACTGAAACCGGTGATACACAGCGTAGCCTGCCTTGGAATGAGCTGGCGTTTCTGAGATGCTGCTACTGGTGACGCTGCTGTTGTTGCTGCGTAAGGCGATACATCTACCCAGTGGGCTATCACAGTCATATAGTCCTTAGTCTGCCCTGTTCCACTTGTCCACATGTCCGTTGTTAAGTGGACATTGGGTACTATCGCATTTTTTAGGACACTGAGGACACTTTTCTGTAAATTCTCGGTATCGCCTGCCTAGTGAAGTGGAATCTAGATGGGAATCGGTACCGGGGGCACACTACCTCCATCAATTATCTAAATCCCACTGCACTAATGGCGGATACCAGACGCACATCTAACACCAACATAGCTGTCAAGGCCTCAGTTATCGGCTTTGCAACAGGTTGACTGCTGTCATACTTCAACCTCCTCGCAAAGGACTGTTGGACAGTCAACTTCTTAGTAAAAGAAGTAGTGGTGTTCCTACTTTCTCTCTGGGATGATGAACGTCTCCCAGGATCAAAATCAGCAGTGGCAGCAGTAGCCGTAGCAATGCAGGATCCTGCGGAGGAATCCCGGATAGGAGAGGAGTCAGTCATGCCAGTGACATGGCCTGCAGGACTACTTCCGATCCTGATTGAGGAGGAAATTGATGAGGAGGGAGTTGCTGGTGTGGTTTGCAGGCGCTTGGATACAACAGGAAAAAGCGATTTAGGTGTCTCTGGACTGCTTACGGTCTTAGCCACAGTTTCTGAACTTAACAGTAACTTTTTATGAACGCGCTGCAGGTGACGTATGAGGGTGGATGTTCCTAGGTGGCTAACGTCCCTACCCCTACTTATTTCACCTTTACATAAGCGACATATGGCAAGACAGGTGTTGTCCGGATTTGGATAGAAATATTTCCAGACCGAAGAGGTGGAATGTTTGGTCTTCTGCCCAGACAAGACGATGGGCTTTTTCATCCCATGGACAACAACTGTCTCCCCCGGTGCCTGATTTAAACAAACCAGATCACCATCAGAATCCTCCTCGTCAACTTCCTCCTCAGCGCCAGCTACACCAATATCCTCATCCTGTTGTACTTCTACAGTGACATCTTCAATTTGAATATCAGCAACTGGACTGTGGGTGCTCCTTCCAGCACTTGCAGAGAGTGTGCAAATGGTGGAAGGAGCCACCTCTTCAGGTCCAGTGCTGGGAAGGTTAGGCATTGCAACCGCCGACACACTTGCACTCTCCTTGGGGATTTGTGATATCTTCTTAGAACGCACAGTTCATGTGAAGCTGAACCACTAGTCATGAACAACCTTGCCTTGCCACTCCGTGTCGTAAATGGCATATTGGCAAGTTTCCGTATCTCCTTGGATGATTTAAATTTATTTTTTGAGGTCATTTTACTGAACTTTGGCTTTTTGGATTTTACATGCCCTCTATTATGACATTAGGCATCGGCGACGACGACGACGTTGATGGCATTTCATCGTCTATGCATGACTAGTGGCAGCAGTTTCAGTAAGTAAGTGGTTCTTGATCTTTCTCTATTTTATCCTCCAAATTTTTGTCCTCCATTATTTTTATGGAGTGCATTATTTTTATGGAGTGAATAACCCCTGTAAAAATTATTTGGATGAAGGGCAGCTTACACCACACAGGACAACCCCTGTAAAAATTATTTGGATGAAGGGCAGCTTACACCACACAGGGCAGCCCCTGTAAAAATTATTTGGATGAAGGGCAGCTTACACCACACAGGACAACCCCTGTAAAAATTATTTGGATGAAGGGCAGTTTACACCACACAGGCAGCCCCTGTAGAAATTATTTGGATGAAGAACAGCTTACACCACACAGGCAGCCCCTGTAAAAATTATTTGGATGAAGGGCAGCTTACACTACACAGGGCAGCCCCTGTAAAAATTATTTGGATGAAATGATGCTTACACCACACAGGGCAGCCCCTGTAAAAATAATTTGGATCAAGGGCAGCTTACACCACACAGGACAGCACCACTGGACTGGACTGATACAGCAGAGCAGGTCACCCCCAGACTGATACAGCAGCACAGCACCACTGGACTGGACTGATACAGCAGAGCAGGTTGATACAGCAGAGCCACTTTCCCACAGACACTACACTACACGTCCTCTCACTGCCCTCTCCAGGATTGGAGTGAATATGGCGGGGCGGGTGGCGCGAAAATGTGCAAAGCCCGGGTCTCGTGAGAATCCGACACCAGGATAATGACATTTTGCCTCGTTCTGGGAACCAAGTCTGGCAGGAAAACATGAGCCGGACTCGGTTCCTGACTCGGATCAGTGGGGCTCGGGGGGAGTTCGGATTTCGAAAATCCGAACCCGCTCATCCCTAGATATGATATATCTTGAAATAAGACAAATGTTTCTCTCCAAAAGAGAATGTGATTTAGCTCTTTCTAATCTTACAAACACTAATGGACCTACTTATTGATGCAAATAGGAGATTTGTTCCTCACTGTGGGACAGAAACCCTGAGTAGATTTGGAAATGGCCTTTATTACACATTTTCCTATAGGTAATTGCAAATGATTTGCTAATGGCCTAGACCCATTGCTAATATTATGTCGGTATATATTCTGGGCACTTTGAAGATATGAGATGAGTTACTCTGTAGGACTTTCATAAAAAGGATTGGCTAAAATATTCTCCACCCTTAAACTAAATAACTGGTAACCAAAGGGGGATTATTATTTAAACAATTTGTTTGAATCTTTTCACAGAACTTCAATTTCAGGTCCCCCTCATGATTTCTATAAATACTTACAAATCAGACACTACAGAGAGATACATTCTTAGACGGCATTATTTAAATCCCTTACTTATTTTTAGGGGTGAGCGGGTTCGGATTTCTGAAATCCGAACCCCCCGAGCCCCCCCGATCTGAGGCCGATCCGAGTCAGGCTCGACTTTTCCCACCTGACTCGGATCTGAAATCGAGGCAAAACGTCATCATCCCACCTTCCGGGTCTCGCGGGTTTTGGATCCTATATAAGGTACCCGCGTTGGCGCCATTTTCTCAATCTGCTGTGGAGTGTGGACAGTGAAGAGGGAGGGTGGGAGTTAGGGCTGGCTGGGCTGTGTAGTGTAGTGTAGTGCAGTGTAGTGTTGTGCTGTGCTGTGCTGTGCTGCTGTTGTCCATAGGGGCTGTGTCCACTCCTTTAAAGTCCATAGGGGCTGGCTGGACTGTGTTGTGCAGTCAGTTGTCCATAGGGGCTGTCTCCACTCCAAAGTTCTGTGCAGTGTCCCAGTCCTAAAGGGGTGCTGTAGTGTTGTCCAGGGGGTGCTCTGTCCATCAGGGGTGCTCCCCCCAAGTGCAAAAAAAAATAATATTTTTTCTGTGTTTGTGAATTGTGTGCACTGTGGCTGCACGTGCATCAACAAAGGAGCAGCGCCAAGCGTGCGCCTGTGTCCCATAATTAAAGGGCCGGCTGGATTGAGCGCTAAAGGGTGCTGTAACCCCCAAAGGGCACTCCAAACAAAATAAAAAAATGTTTCTGTGTTTGTGAATTGTGTGCACTGTGGCTGCACGTGCATCAACAAAGGAGCAGCGCCAAGCGTACGCCTGTGTCCCATAAGTAAAGGGCCGGTTGGCTTGTCCGTTAAAGGGTGCTGTGACCCCCAAAGGGCACTCCAAACAAAATAAAAAAATATTTTCTGTGTTTGTGAATTGTGTGGGCTGTAGCTGCACGTGCAGCAACAAAGGAGCAGCGCCAAACGTGCGCCTGTGTCCCCTAAGTAAAGGGCCGGCTGGCTCATTTCTTAAAGGGTGGTGTAACCCACAAAGTGCACTAGTCTCCAACAAAAATAAAAAATTATTTTCTGTGTTTGTGTGCGCCTTAGCCGCACGTATATATCAATATAACATAAATGGAGGACCAAACTTTCTCCGATAAAAATAAAATAGGGAAAGATCAAGAACCACTTCCTCCTAGTGCTGAAGCTGCTGCCACTAGTCATGACATAGACGATAACATGCCATCAACGTCGTCTGCCAAGGCCGATGCCCAATGTCATAGTAGAGGGCACATACAATCCCAAATGACAAAGTTCAGGAAAATGACCTTGAAAAAAACATTTAAATCATCTGAAGAGAAACGTAAACTTGCCAATATGCCATTTACGGCACGGAGTGGCAAGGAACGGCTAAGGTTCCCTATGTTCATGACTAGTGGTTCAGCTTCACATGATGATGGAAGCCCTCCTCCTGCTAAAAAAATCAAACGAGTTAAGCTGGCAAAAGCACAGCAAAGAACTGTGAGTTCTAAGAAGATATCACAAATCCCCAGGGAGAGTCCAAGTGTGGTGGCGGTTGCGATGCCTGACCTTCCCAGCACTGGACGGGAAGAGGTGGCTCTTTCCACCATTTGCACGCCCCCTGCAAGTGCTGAAAGGAGCACCCACAGTCCACTTGCTGATATGCAAATTGAAGATGTCACTGTTGAAGTACAACAGGATGAGGATACTGGTGTAGCTGGCACTGAGGAGGAAGTTGGAGAGGAGGATTCTGATGGTGATGTGGTTTGTTTAAATCAGGCTCTGGGGGAGACAGTTGTTGTCCGTGGGATGAAAAAGCCCATCACGGTCATGCCTGGGCAGAAGACCAAACATTCCACCTCTTTGGTCTGGCAATATTTCTATCCAAATCCGGACAACAACTGTCTTGTAAAGGTGAAATAAGTAGGGGTAGGGACGTTAACCACCTAGGAACATCCTCCCTTATACGGCACCTGCAGCGCGTTCATAAAAAGTTACTGTCAAGTTCAGAAACTTTGGCTAAGACCGTAAGCAGTCCAGGGACACCTAAATCCCTTTTTCCTGTTTTATCCAAGGAATCGGTGGATGAGGAGGATGAGGACGACATCTTGCCTCCGTAGAGCCAGTTTGTGCAGGGACACATTAATTGCCAGCTTGTTTTGTGGGGGCCCAAACGAACCAATCATTTCAGCCACAGTCATGTGGCAGACCCTGGCGCTGAAATGATTGGTTTGTTAAAGTGTGCATGTCCAGTTTATGCAACATAAGCGTGGGTGGGAGGGCCCAAGAACAATTCCATCTTGCACCTCTTTTTTTTCTTTGCATTATGTACTGTTTTGGGCCTAGTTTTTCAAACTGCCATCCTGTCTGCCACTGCAGTGTCACTCCTAGATGGGCCACGTGTTTGTGCCGCCCACTCGTGTCGCTTAGCATAGTCATCCAGCTACCTCGGTGCAATCTTTTGGCCATAAAAACAATATTGTGAGGTGTGAGGTGTTCAGAATAGACTGGAAATGAGTGGAAATTAAGGTTATTGAGGTTAATAATTGCATAGGAGCAGAAAAACCCACAAATTCTGTGATTTAAGCTGTTTTTATGCTTTTTTTAAAAAAAAATACAGATCCAAAACACAACACCCAGAACCCAAAACACGGAAGGGTGGTTTTGCAAAACCAATCGAGATCCAAAACACGAAGAAAGATCCAGATACAAAACCAAAACACAAAACACGAAAAGTGGCCGGTGCACACCCCTACTTATTTTGGTAATAAAATTGATGAATGGAGATAGTAGTGTGATCTCCCTTTTGTACAAGTAGATGATCTCATCCAAACACTCTAGAAAAACAGTGTACAGTTGCAATTGGTAACAGATTTAAAATGTGTGCTCTCAAAAGAATGGAAACATATTTTGTGAAGTTTCATTGTACATCTCTCTGAAATGCTTATGGTGGAGAGAAGTATCAAGCTTTGGAAAGAGATAAAGCGGTAAAAGATAAAGTACCAACCAATCAGCTCCTAACTGTCATGAAAGCTTTACATAATACAGTCTATTATTTGTGATCACCTTTGTGTGGTGACCTGACCGTGGCTGCCATGCACGCACATCACATATTACATACACGGCATCGATCCCAGCTCCCACTGCGCTTGACCATGCCACAGCGATGGGACAAGACAGAAGAGGTACAAGAATGGGGATAGGGTAAATATGGTGGGACGGGAAGGGGTGGAGAGGCTGAGGTGACATGGCAGATGCAGGGTCCATTTACTAGTGGCACTATGCAAATAAGTAATAATAATACTATTATAATATTTTCTGTCCTGAAATAATCCAACAAGGCAAAAAAACCACTTGCTCCTAGCAGGACTATGAATTGTGTCTGATTGGCTGGAGCATGTGAAAACCTTTCTTACTGGCTGTTAATTTTCATTTGTGTTGTGACTTGCTTGGAAAAAGTACTTGTCATTTTATTTTTATTTTACATTTTTTTCCAGTTACATTTTCCAGTTATATTTAGCATACTAAATTGCATCCTTGGCTACATAAGGCACTGTCTGTATTGCACTTCTCCTCCATAGTAGAACTGCCACAGGGAGGACTGCAGTGGTATGGGCACTGTACAGACTTAACCTGGGTACACACTAGACGATATGTCGCCTGATCTGGCAGATCCGGCCGACATATTGTCCACATCGGCCAGTGTGTACTAGGGGTGTGCACCGGCCACTTTTCGTGTTTTGTGTTTTGGTTTTGGATCTGGATCTTTCTTCGTGTTTTGGATCTGGATTGGTTTTGCCAAAACCACCCTTCCGTGTTTTGGGTTCTGGGTTTTGTGTTTTGGATCTGTATTTTTTTTTTAAAAAGCATAAAAACAGCTAAAATCACAGAATTTGTTGGTTTCTCTGCTCCTATGCTATTATTAACCTCAATAACCTTAATTTCCACTCATTTCCAGTCTATTCTGAACACCTCACACCTCACAATAGTGTTTTCATGTCCAAAAGGTTGCACCGAGGTAGCTGGATGACTATGCTAAGCGACACGAGTGGGCGGCACAAACACGTGACCCATCTAGGAGTGACACTGCAGTGGCAGACAGGATGGCAGTTAGAAAAACTAGGCCCCAAACTGTACATAATGCAAAGAAAAAAAAGAAGTGCAAGATGGAATTGTCCTTGGGCCCTCCCACCCACCCTTATGTTGTATAAACAGGACATGCACACTTTAACAAATCAATCATTTCAGCGCCAGGGTCTGCCACACAACTGTGGCTGAAATGATTGGTTCGTTTGGGCCCCCACAAAACAAGCTGGAAATTAATGTGTCCCTGCACAAACTGGCTCTACGGAGGCAAGATGTCATCCTCATCCTCCTCATCCACCGATTCCTCACCCTCTTCAGTGTGTACATCCTCATCCTCACAAAGTATTAACTCGTCCCCACTTGAATCCACCACCACAGGTCCCTCTGTACCTTCTGGAGGCTGGTCTCCCTGGAAGAGCTGATAATTCATTTTGATGAACATCATCTTCTCCACATTCTGTGGAAGCAACCTCCTACGCCTTTCGCTGACAAGGTTCCCGGCTGCACTAAACACTCTTTCGGAGTACACACTGGAGGGGGGGCAACTCAGGTAAAATAGAGCCAGCTTGTACAGGGGCCTCCAAATTGCCTCTTTTTCCTGCCAGTACAGGTATGGACTGTCTGACATGCCTACTTGGATGCTGTCACCGATGTAATCCTCCACCATTCTGTCAATGGTGACAGTATCATATGCAGTGACAGTAGACATGTCAGAAATTGTTGCCAGGTCCTTCAGTCCAGACCAGATGTCCAAACTTGGTCCTGCCTGCCCTGCATCACCGCCAGCGGGTTGCTTAGGATACCTAAGTTTTTTCCTGGCAGCCCCAGTTGCGGGAGAAAATGAAGAAGGAGCCGTTGACGTGTCACGTTCCGCTTCAGCTGACAGTGTGTTCACCAGCAGGTCTTTGCACCTCTGCAGGCTTGTGTCGGCCGGAAAGAGAGACACCACATAGGCTTTAAACCTAGGATCAAGCACGGTGGCCAAAATGTAGTGGTCTGATTTCAACAGATTGACCACCCTGGAATCCTGGCAAAGCGAATGAAGGGCTTCATCCACAAGTCCCACATGCCGAGCGGAATCGCTCCGTCTTAGCTCCTCCTTCACTTTCTCCAGCTGCTTCTGCAAAAGCCTGATGAGGGGAATGACCTGACTCAAGCTGGCTGTGTCTGAACTGACTTCACGTGTGGCAAGTTCGAAGGGCTGGAGAACCTTGCACAACACGGAAATCATTCTCCACTGCGCTTGAGTCAGGTGCATACCCCCTCCTTTGCCTATGTCATAGGTGGATGTATAGGCTTGTATGGCCTTTTGCTGCTCCTCCATCCTCTGAAGCATATAGAGGGTTGAGTTCCACCGCGTCACAACCTCTTGCTTCAGGTGATGGCGGGGCAGGTTCAAGAGTGTTTGCTGGCGCTCCAGTCTTCGGCACGCAGTCGCTGAATGGCGAAAGTGGCCAGAAATTTTTCGGGCCACCCAAAGCGTCTCCTGCACGCCCCTGTCGCTTTTCAGAAAATTCTGCACCACCAAGTTTATTGTGTGAGCAAAACATGGGACGTGCTGGAATTTGCCCAGATGTAATGCCCGCACAATATTGGTGGCGTTGTCAGATATCACAAATCCCCAGGAGAGTCTAAGTGGGGTAAGCCACTGGGCGATGATTTCCCTCAGTTTCTCTAAGAGGTTGTCGGCGGTGTGCCTCTTACTGAAACCGGTGATACACAGCGTAGCCTGCCTTGTAACGAGCTGGCGTTTCTGAGATGCTGCTACTGGTGACGCTGCTGCTGTTGCTGCGTAAGGTGATACATCTACCCAGTGGGCTGTCACAGTCATATAGTCCTTAGTCTGCCCTGTTCCACTTGTCCACATGTCCGTGGTTAAGTGGACATTGTGTACAACGGCATTTTTCAGGACACTGAGGACACTTTTTCTGACGTTTCTGTACAGTCTCGGTATCGCCTGCCTAGTGAAGTGGAATCTAGACGGGATTTGGAACCGGGGACACACTACCTCCATCAATTGTCTAAATCCCACTGCACTAATGGCGGATACCGGACGCACGTCTAACACCAACATAGCAGTCAAGGCCTCAGTTATACGTTTTGCTTCAGGATGACTGCTGTCGTACTTCATCCTCCTCGCTAAGGACTGTTGGAGGGTCAATTGTTTAGTAAAAGTAGTGGTGTTCCTACTTCCTCTCTGGGATGATGAACGACTCCCAGCAGCAGCAACAGCAGCAGCGGCAGCAGTAGGCGTAGCAATGCAGGATCCTCCAGAGGAATCCCGGATAGGAGAGTCAGTCATGCCAGTGACATGGCCTGCAGGACTACTTCCGATCCTGACTAAGGAGGAAATTGACGAGGAGGGAGTTGATGGTGTGGTTTGCAGGCGCTTGGATACAACAGGACAACGGGATTTAGGTGTCCCTGGACTGCTTACGGTCTTAGCCAAAGTTTCTGAACTTGACAGTAACTTTTTATGAACGCGCTGCAGGTGCCGTATAAGGGAGGATGTTCCTAGGTGGTTGACGTCCCTACCCCTACTTATTTCACCTTTACATATGGTACATATGGCAAGACAGTTGTTGTCCGGATTTGGATAGAAATATTGCCAGACCAAAGAGGTGGAATGTTTGGTCTTCTGCCCAGGCATGACCGTGATGGGCTTTTTCATCCCACGGACAACAACTGTCTCCCCCGGAGCCTGATTTAAACAAACCACATCACCATCAGAATCCTCCTCGCCAACTTCCTCCTCAGCGCCAGCTACACCAGTATCCTCATCCTGTTGTACTTCAACAGTGACATCTTCAATTTGCATATCAGCAAGTGGACTGTGGGTGCTCCTTTCAGCACTTGCAGGGGGCGTGCAAATGGTGGAAAGAGCCACCTCTTCCCGTCCAGTGCTGGGAAGGTCAGGCATCGCAACCACCACCACACTTGGACTCTCCTTGGGGATTTGTGATATCTTCTTAGAAAGCACAGTTCTTCGCTGTGCTTTTGCCAGCTTAACTCTTTTGATTTTTTTAGTGGGAGGAGGGCTTCCATCGTCATGTGAAGCTGAACCACTAGTCATGAACATACTAGGGATCGACCTTAGCCGTTCCTTGCCACTCCGTGTCGTAAATGGCATATTGGCAAGTTTACGTTTCTCTTCAGCTGATTTAAATGTCTTTTTCAAGGTCATTTTCCTGAACTTTGCCATTTGGGATTGTATGTGCCCTCTACTATGACATTGGGCATCGGCCTTGGCAGACGACGTTGATGGCATGTTATCGTCTATGTCATGACTAGTGGCAGCAGCTTCAGCACTAGGAGGAAGTGGTTCTTGATCTTTCTCTATTTTATTTTTATCGGAGAAAGTTTGGTCCTCCATTTATGTTATATCGATTTGATATATACGTGCGGCTAAACACAGAAAATAATTTTTTTTTTGGTTTGGACTGGAGTGTACTTTGTGGGTTACAGCACCCTTTAACGGTCAAGCCAGCCGGCCCTTTACTTATGACACAGGCGCACTCTTGGCACTACTTTGTTGATGCACGTGCGGCTACTGCGCACACAATTCACAAACACAGAAAATAATTTTTTTTTGGTTTGGACTGGAGTGTACTTTCGGGGGTTACAGCACCCTTAACGGTCAAGCCAGCCGGCCCTTTACTTATGACACAGGCGCACGCTTGGCACTACTTTGTTGATGCACGTGCGGCTACTGCGCACACAATTCACAAACACAGAAAATAATTTTTTTTTGGTTTGGACTGGAGTGTACTTTCGGGGGTTACAGCACCCTTTAACGGTCAAGCCAGCCGGCCCTTTACTTATGACACAGGCGCACGCTTGGCACTACTTTGTTGATGCACGTGCGGCTACTGCGCACACAATTCACAAACACAGAAAATAATTTTTTTTTGGTTTGGACTGGAGTGTACTTTCGGGGGTTACAGCACCCTTTAACGGTCAAGCCAGCCGGCCCTTTACTTATGACACGGGCGCACGCTTGGCACTACTTTGTTGATGCACGTGCGGCTACTGCGCACACAATTCACAAACACAGAAAATAATTTTTTTTTGGTTTGGACTGGAGTGTACTTTCGGGGGTTACAGCACCCTTTAACGGTCAAGCCAGCCGGCCCTTTACTTATGACACAGGCGCACGCTTGGCACTACTTTGTTGATGCACGTGCGGCTACTGCGCACACAATTCACAAACACAGAAAATAATTTTTTTTTGGTTTGGACTGGAGTGTACTTTCGGGGGTTACAGCACCCTTTAACGGTCAAGCCAGCCGGCCCTTTACTTATGACACAGGCGCACGCTTGGCACTACTTTGTTGATGCACGTGCGGCTACTGCGCACACAATTCACAAACACAGAAAATAATTTTTTTTTTGGTTTGGACTGGAGTGTACTTTCGGGGGTTACAGCACCCTTAACGGTCAAGCCAGCCGGCCCTTTACTTATGACACGGGCGCACGCTTGGCACTACTTTGTTGATGCACGTGCGGCTACTGCGCACACAATTCACAAACACAGAAAATAATTTTTTTTTGGTTTGGACTGGAGTGTACTTTCGGGGGTTACAGCACCCTTTAACGGTCCAGCCAGCCGGCCCTTTATTTATGACACAGGCGCACGCTTGGCACTACTTTGTTGATGCACGTGCGGCTACTGCGCACACAATTCACAAACACAGAAAATAATTTTTTTTTTGGTTTGGACTGGAGTGTACTTTCGGGGGTTACAGCACCCTTAACGGTCAAGCCAGCCGGCCCTTTACTTATGACACAGGTGCACGCTTGGCACTACTTTGTTGATGCACGTGCGGCTACTGCGCACACAATTCACAAACACAGAAAATAATTTTTTTTTTGGTTTGGACTGGAGTGTACTTTCGGGGGTTACAGCACCCTTAACGGTCAAGCCAGCCGGCCCTTTACTTATGACACAGGCGCACGCTTGGCACTACTTTGTTGATGCACGTGCGGCTACTGCGCACACAATTCACAAACACAGAAAATAATTTTTTTTTTGGTTTGGACTGGAGTGTACTTTCGGGGGTTACAGCACCCTTAACAGTCAAGCCAGCCGGCCCTTTACTTATGACACAGGCGCACGCTTGGCACTACTTTGTTGATGCACGTGCGGCTACTGCGCACACAATTCACAAACACAGAAAATAATTTTTTTTTGGTTTGGACTGGAGTGTACTTTCGGGGGTTACAGCACCCTTTAACGGTCAAGCCAGCCGGCCCTTTACTTATGACACAGGCGCACGCTTGGCACTACTTTGTTGATGCACGTGCGGCTATTGCGCACACAATTCACAAACACAGAAAATATATTATTTTTTTAGCACTTGGGGGGAGCACCCCTGATGGACAGAGCACCCCCTGGACAACACTACAGCACTCCTTTAGGACTGGGACACTGCACAGGACTTTGGAGTGGACACAGCCCCTATGGAGAACTGACTGCACAACACAGTCCAGCCAGCCCCTATGGACTTTGAAGTAGTGGACACAGCCCCTATTAACAACAGCAGCACAACACAGCCAGCCCCTATGGACTTTGAAGTAGTGGACAACAGCAGCACTACACTACACTACACTACATAGCCCTAACTCCCACCCTCCCTCTTCACTGTCCACAGCCGAGTGAGAAAATGGCGCCGACGCGGGTACCTTATATAGGATCCAAAACCCGCGAGACTCGGAAGGCGGGATGATGACATTTTGCCTCGATTTCAGATCCGAGTCAGGCGGGAAAAGTCGAGCCTGACTCGGATCGGACTCGGATCGGGGGGGCTCGGGGGGGTTCGGATTTCAGAAATCCGAACCCGCTCACCCCTAGTGTGTACCCACTATGTCGCTGACGATGCGTGCTCCCGCTCGTCATCAGCAGCATTCTTCTGGGCTTGCATGCATGTCCGATGTGCAATATCCTTAGCGGGGGGCAGCATGGCCCCTGACGTCATTCCGTTGCTGCCGGCATCAGCAAGTGGTATGCACTTCCTGATGCTGGCACCCACGTCGGGTCCCGCCACTGCCGATGTTGTACACAATAGACATTGTCTACTGTGCACCCGGCATTACAACTCACTGTTATAGTGATCCATTGGTCTCCATCCCATGGGCCCACATGCTAAGTATCACCATCCCTGGAACATCTCTCTTGCCTAGTATTTCCCAAACTCATTCCTTAGGGAGCACTAACAGTACAAGGTTTCCATTTTTCCTAGTTGATGCACAGATGTACTGTATTCATTACTAGCTGACACATTTTAAAAGATCCACAGGTGAAGCTAATTATTTCACTTGTGATTCTGGGGCCCATTTATTAATAATCATATTTGCAATGCCATCTGGGCACAATATTTGCACCCATGACAGCATTGCAGGATGCAATCATAACACTGGAATGCCATTGCTGGATAGGGTTCCCATGGTACCCTCTCCCAGCTAGATTTGCGATATGTAGCCCATAGTCTACAGCGTCTTACGCCATCTTCAGATGGCGTAAACTGCTGGGACCGCGTTGCGTAATGCCTAGCATTCCAGAACTTGGTAAATCTAACAGCATGGCATCTCCCATAGAACCTTATGGGTGGTTCCTGTCCTTCTATTCACCTCTTCTGGAATCAAGTTTGCCAAGTGATTAATCAGGCCCTTGGTATAGGATTTACTCTGGAGCCTGTGATGGCTTCACTGAATGCCCCTCTTCCGGGTGTTTCCAAAACCCAAGACAAATGAATAATCCAATGCCGTAAAATCCCTCATAGCTAAGCACTGGAAGGATCATCGCCCACCTTCTAGGGCTGCTTTAGTGGCTAAATTTTACTTTATTTCATCCATGGAATAAATTACCAGTTTACAAAATAATACCACTACTAAGTACCACACCATTTGGTCCCCATGGATTTACTCTCAGGCCCTACCTACCCATGGATTCTGTTGATCTCCTTCCCAGCTCCCACCACACCTTCTTTTTCCATCTTTTCATTTCCTCTTCAGGTGGTTTTCATTCCTTTTTTTAATTTTTTTTTTCACCACTTTTAGTTATACAAAAACCCTGGCGGGACGACTGGAGTGTATTATTAATTCTATTTTCTGTGCTGACACGTACAGTAGTGTTCTACTAGTACTCTAGCCTTATTCCAACTGTACTTGTATTGTTATTGTATATTTCCTAATGTCAGCATGTACATTTGATAATGTTTCACATTTACAATTGTTATGTACTCCACCTCGCTGTTTGTACTCCTTTTGGTCTTGCCCCTAATAAAATATTTAGCTTTTTAAAAAAAAAAAAAAAAAAGAAGAAGAACTTATGGGGACTGCGGTGCTGGCGGAAATGTAGGGACTGCAGCAGATATCGGAGGTATCTGCTGTGGTCCTTCCTTCATACCTTCAGGGGATACTAAATATTTGTGGATATCCTCCAAAAACGGATGATTAAGCTGCAAATGTTTAATGATAATACATAAGAAGCCCCTGTGTGAGGAGACCTGGAAAACATGCACTGTTAGTGCTCCCTGAGGAATGAGTTTGGGAAACACTGCAATCTAGCCCAAGGTCTTGTTGCCAGCATCTTAGGGAAAGGCTTACTTGTCATACAGAGGGTTGAATCTGTGTTAAAGCTTGGATTCCCCAGCAGAAGCAAATACAAAGTAATAATTCATACATTTCAGGTTAGGTTACATAGATAGTATTTTATTCACCTGCTTATTGTTTATGTTAACCATAAATTCAGCACTGCCACTTTACACCTTTTTTCAAATTGCATTTTAAACTGAAAACCCCATATGTATTTCAGTGATTTCAGTGATTTCAGTGATTTATTTTTGTTCCATGGCTTGCCATATTTAGCACGTATTTAAATTTTAAAGAATGTAAAAGCCTTTGATTGAAGCTATAGGTAAACAATGAAAATGTGAAGTCTTTTTTTCATACTATGCTGCTAATCTTTGTTTTATTGATAGTAACTACTGTACATCCCTGCATAGATTGAGAAGGCGGAGTTAGGGGAGGAGCCAAATATTAAGCACAGACAAATAAAAATTGGGACTGAATGAGGAGAATGAAGTAAGGAAGGGAGGCCCCGTATGTTTCATTCTGGTAAGCCGTACATATTATTGGGACCAAAAACTGAGGATTGTCTGCTAAAAAGATGACTATTCCGAAGTAACTGTACATGAAATATGAAAATATACATGCATGCTATTAATACCCCTTTCAGACTAGCAGCTAAAACTTAGGTTATTTCCAGTTTAACGCAGGTTACTGCTAGGTGTGAAATGGGCCAGAGTTGGATGACCCGGCAATCCAACCCGGGTAGCTTGCAGGGTTTAACATGGGATCGACCGTGTAACCCTGCAGTGTAAACTGGTAACCTGGGTCGTCCGACCAGGGCCCTGGTTTCTGGGTGCTTGGAGAAGATGTGTGCAGTGTGACCACCGCCGACCCAGGATGAACGGGTTGGCGTCGCGGTCTGAAAGGGTATGTCCTGGGTCAGACCCGGTTTGGAACATTCCAAATATGGGGTTAGACCCGGGAATTTATTGTAAAAGGTGTATTAGTCTGAAGATCATTCATTTGTATGCACATGGACATATGGAAAAATCACTGAAATAAAAATTTTATATTCCTTAACCACTTAATTGACTAATTTGTCCCTCCCAAAAAAGCTCAAAATTGCCGTTTTTTTATTTAATGAAGTTTAAAATGTATTTTTAAAAATATAAATATTTTATAAAACCACTGTTTAAAGCCACAATTCATGACATTGTACAGTGGTGGGCAGGGCCACAATACGCAATCATTAACCATGTCTGTCCGTCCCCCTCCACCAAATCCAATGTGATTGTCAGCTTTATAAAAGATGGCAAGTATGACTTGGATACTACTGTATATATCCCATTCTCTAATTTCCTTGTAAATGCAGACCCCTGTCAGCTGACAGTGGGGTCTGCACTACTGGCTGTTTCACCTTTATGTCAGTGGCCGGCGTTCTGAATAAAGACACTGAAGGCATTAAAAAACCTGGATCAGTTTCGTGATGTCATTGTCAAGGTTTGCCTATCCTAAATGCCAAGCTCTAAGCGCCACGGCACATACAGGTTATGTAATACGGTAGTTATTCAGCAGTTGACACAGGTGTATTAGCTCAGTATAACGCAGTTGTTAAGGAGAATTGGTACCAGACTATCTCTTGGCATTAGGCTCCTGATTCCAGTGGCAAACGCAGGATTTCTAGAGGGGGGTTTCCAAATGCTTGATTTTAGAGCGAGTGTGGCCAGTCCATGAAGAGGGCAGAATTAGTACTTATCTAGCTTTGATATGCGTCATACGATGTGTATTGTGTGTCATAATTCCAGCATATACAGGATCACAGTAAGTCATTAGATGCGGCAGTAGGGCCATCCTGCCTGAGCTGAATGTTTTTATTTTAGATGGCACCATTCCAGAGCATTGGAGCAAGTCCGGGAGCCTGGAGGAGCAGCAGAAGAACCTAACACTTCCCTGGACATATATGTACATATTGGGCTCTATAGCAGTGCATCCCTAACAGTGCATGTTTTCCAGATCTCCTAGTTGGTGCACAGGTTATTTATTACTGGCTGATACATGTTAAAAGATCCACAGGTGGTTCTAATTATTTAATTTGTGATACTGAGAAGAACATGTAGCACTAGTAAAATTCTATTATATTACTATTTCTACTGTGGTCATGGTATGTGCTGGGGAGGGGGGTTTCCAGGCAGATGGAAACCCCCCCTGCGTTTGCCCATGGATTAATTACGGATCGCTATTGTGATCGCAGCTGCGATTACGCACGCAGGTCTGTTGCGAAAATATGGTAATGACTGCAATGGAAAAGCTATTATAGAGACTCCCAAAGTCAGTATAGACACACTTTCGCACATCTGTAATACTTTGCAATCCTGTGTATACATCGGGAACATCGTGTAACATCGGCTCCTAAAGCACAAATGCAACAGGTCTGACCTTCAGAAATTGATCACATCATTGTACGCAGTGAGCACACAAACTGCGTATGCCGTCGCAGTGGCTAATTTCTGCATGCGCCTGTAACGGCGTTCAAATGGACTGGCATGCCTCAGTTTCGCAGACCACCCTCCAACGCTCACTTCCTATCATACACTCTGCGGTGTGTCTGCGGCCATTTTAGGTGTGCAGAGCCTCCAGGGCTCTGCGTTAATGGCAGCCGGCTGTCAGGAAGCGGCGAGGGCGGGGTCGCTGACCCCAGTCCTTGGCCCCACACCCTCAATTAAACAAGCGCTTGCTGACCCCCAGCGCTCCGGCCGTTCTTGCTCGAGATGCTGCGACTACAGGGGATGCCCAGGCGTCGTCAACTCCAAACGTGGTGGGCAACGCGAGTCAGGATGCAGTTTCCGCCGTGGGACCCGCTACCCCGTCGACTTCTGGAGCAGGTGAGACAACATTGCACCACAGCACCATGCGATATTTCGTTCAGCAATTGAAAGGGAAGCGTAAAAGCCCGAGTAGAGCACATAGTTCAGCTGGAAGCTTGGTTCCGGATGCGACGGGCGATGCGGTGTACTGCTCTAACACTGCCATTTTAAGAGGCGTTAGGTCGAAAGTGAGGGAGCGTATTAGGAAAGGCAAGTACGTAGACATGTTTTCTATTGCACATGACGCCAAAAAAGCTTTGGATACAGCTAAAACTGGGGGGGCAGCAGTTGAGGAAACTTATCGCAGCTACGCGAATTGACTTTGCGGGATGTATATTTTTGCGGCTTGCTACACTGAGACTAGGCCTGCCGAGTTTTTGAACATCCTGAAGTACTTACACCTTGTTCATAGCATGCAGTTGTCCACTAGGCATAACGTTTGGCGGCAATATGACGAGGCTTTCCGTAAGAAGCAGGATGGCCAAAAAATTCTTAGTTTCGGTTATAAGGACGTGGTGGTTTGGCTTGAGGTCACTCAGCAAAACAAACCCACCACTGAGACACCAGTTGGCCGTAAACAGCCCTTTGTTGCACGTCCAGGTTTCAACACTGCAGGAAAGGGAAAATGCTTCGCATTTAATAACGGACAGTGTAACAGAGGAGCCAGCTGCCGTTTTAAGCATGCCTGTCTGTCGGGTGGAGGTAATCACACAGTTAAAGAGTGCAAGCGTGCAGGCGGGCAGGCAGCTGGACAAGACGAGCAGCGTAATGCTAAATAGAGCTGTTTCACCAGTGCAAATAGATGTGCTTGAACGGTGGTTGGGCCGCTATCCGCTCAGGGCGGAAGCAGCCTTTTTGTTGCAGGGTTTTAGGGAGGGTTGTCGTTTGCCAATAGTTAGGCCAGTTGCGGTGTTAGCAAAAAGGAACCTTTAATCGGCGAGGGATTATCCTGATATTGTAAGGGCCAAAGTGTTGGCGGAGGTGGAATTGGGCCGCATGGCCGGCCCTTTCTCATCTCCTCCTTTAGTGGATTTGTGCATATCTCCTTTGGGCGTTGTGCCCAAGAAGGAGGTAGGTAAATTTTGGTTGATCCAGCACCTGTCCTATCGGGATGGAGGCTCAGTTAACGATGCTCTGGATCCGAACGATTGCAGCATCGCTTACCAATCTTTTGAGGACGCCCTCCGGATAGTGCAGGAGTTTTGTAGGGGAGCGCTATTGGCCAAAATAGACATAGAGTCTGCTTTCAGGTTACTTCCATTGCACCCCGAGTCTTTTAGGTTCATGGGTTTTAAGTTCGACGGTTCATATTTCGTTGACAAATGTTTGCAAATGGGTTGCTCCATTTCCTGTTCCTTTTTCGAATGTTTTAGCTCATTATTGCAATGGTGCATTCGAGCGGGTTCGGGAAAAAATGGGATAGCCCATTATTTAGATGATTTTTTATTAGTTGGTCCAGCTGATAGCGAAGTCTGCAGCGAGCTGCTTTTATCAGTGCAGGCTCTTTTTCGTGTTATGGGCGTGCCCATTGCTGTGAAGAAGACAGAAGGGCCTACCACAGTTTTATCCTATTTGGGTATCGAGATCGATACCGTGATGGGTTTATGTCGTTTGCCCCAAGATAAAGTCGCTAAGATGCGGGAGTATTTAGGGCTCTGCCTCTCTGCAAAGAAAATTTCATTGAGGCAGTTGCAGTCATTACTTGGCCTACTTAATCTCTCTTGCCGGGTGATCCCTATCGGTAGGATCTTCTGCCGTAGGTTGGAGAGGGCCACGGCGGGCGTTAAAAAGGCGCACCATTTAATTTGTTTGACTAGGGAGCTTAAGGAGGATGTGCGTTTGTGGTGCGCCTTTTTGCGGGATTTCAACGGGGTGAGGATTTGGTTACCCGAATCGGTGGCCAACTCTGAACTCCAGCTTTATACGGATGCGTCTGGTGCTTGCGGTTTTGGGGCCTCTTTCGAGGGACAATGGTGCGCGGAAGCATGGCCGAAAAGCTGGCATGACGCCGGTTTTACAACCAATTTGCTCCTTTTGGAGCTTTTCCCAATTGTGGTGGCAGTAGAGATTTGGGCTGCGCAGCTTAGTAATCGTAGCATAAGTTTCTGGTGCGATAACTTGGGAGTAGTTCAGGCCATAAACAACCAGAGGTCAGTCTGTCCTCAGGCTCTCAGTTTACTTAGGCGTCTGATACTTTTATGTCTAAAGGGGAACATTGATTTGAGGGCTAGGCACGTCCCGGGTGTTGAAAACAACATAGCGGATGCTTTATCTCGTTTTCAATGGCCTAGGTTTAGGTCATTGGCGCCCACAGCCAGCGTTCATGGCTTACCTTGTCCGCTCATGTCTGGCAGATCATCGGGCCGGCATCGATGGACTCGCGTTGAGAGCTTTGACACCGAGCACCTTAAAGTTCTATACGGCTGCGTGGGATTCGTGGCTGGCTTTCTTAGCTGAAGTAGATCGAGGTAAGACCATTCAGGATAACATGTTGCAATTCGTGTGGATGTGGCACGAGCGGGGCCGGTCTAAGGCCGCAATTTTCGGTGCCTTAGCTGGCATTTCGTATTTTTCGCGCTTGCGTGCCTTGGTAGACCCAACCAAGTCGTTTCTTCTTGCCAAAGCATTAAAAGGTTGGGCTAGAGAGCAGGCGGGCCCAGGTGACTCTCGGAGGCCGGTCGACACCGGTTTATTGAAGAATATCCTGGTGGCGGTGGCAGGAATAGCCCTAGGCCAATATGAAGCCGTTTTGTTTAAATTAGCTTTTGTTTTGGCATTTTTTGGCGCAATGCGGGTAGGCGAGCTGGCGGCTGCTAGCAAGAAGGCAACGAGCACGGGGATTCTTTTGAATAATGTGACGGTTAAGTCAGATTTGATCTTGCTCAAAATTCAGAGATCAAAAACCGACCAATTAGGTAGGGGGCATTGATTGTCGATCCCTGTCCATCCGGACCCGAGCATATGTCCCGTAAGTGTAGCTAAGCGTTACAATCTCCAGCGTCCACAGGGCGGTTTGCAATGGCTAATTCACGAGGACCTCTCACCGCTGACACGTTTTCAATTCTCTGCAATTTTTAAGAGGCGTTTGATAGCACTTGATTTGCCTGTTGAGCATTATGGCACACACTCGTTTAGGATTGGCGCGGCTACTTGTGCGGCAGCAGCGGGCTCTTCCAGTGACGCAATCAAACGGTTGGGTCGTTGAAGGTCTTCCGCTTATAAAGGTTACGTGAGAGGCGACATGCTGCCTAATTAGACAGCGCTTCTGGCGAGTTTGTTTTTTGGGAAACCCAGTGCCTTAAGCTACCCGCCGCTAGGTGGGGTTGGAGTGCTTTTCACCTTTTGCCCTTAATTGAAGTTTTGGTGTTGTTCACCTCAATCTGGGTCACTCAAACTTTTTCCCCGCCCTCATTGTTGGTTACTTTTAATTCAGATTTATACACTAATGTTCCTTTAATAATTTTCCCCTTACAGGTTGTGGAAGGGTGTTCAATAGGGTGTGGATTGTGGGGCATTCATATGTGTTTTGGGCTTGCAGACACCCCCTTGGTCGTGATAGCCCCGGTAATGTGCGATGGATTGGGGTGCGAGGCTTTAGATGGAGTGGTCTGTTGTCTCTTCTTTGGGAGTCAGAGAAGAAATGGGGTGCCCTGGATTGCTTGATCATCCATCTAGGCGGCAATGATTTGGGCACGTGTAAGGGTGTTGAGATCATCATGGCCATGAAAAGGGATTTTCAAACAATAGCTGATCGTTGGCCGCAGGTGCAGTTAGTGTGGTCGGAAGTTATTCCTTGTAGATTCTGGAGAGGGGAGCAAGGTGGCGCGGCTTTAGATAGGGTGAGGAGAAAACTGAATGCCGCAGTGTCTCGTCATGTAGCAGGTCTTGGAGGGCGTGTCATCAAACACCCCCGTATCCGTTTTGAAGAGGTTGACTTCTATAGATCGGATGGAGTGCATTTGGCAGGAGAAGGTTTGGCTTTGTTTGTGTCGGCTCTTTTGTCGGGCAATCGTGGCAGTTAGTGGTACTATTAGCTGGTGGCGGTACGTTGTCAGTGGATCCCGTTTTTGGCGGAAAGCAGTGCTCCTCGGCGGCTCAATTTAGTGCAGCTGAACTTGGCTAGCATCCCCCCTTTGAGAGAGGCGAGTTGGTCACTGCCTTAGGGCAGGACCAAGTCTCCATCTTATGGGAGGGAACAGCATTGTGCTAGATTAAGGGGGGATGGTACTACTCAAGACAGCTCACATTTGGTGGTGGATTCTCCACCTCCTTCTTAGTAATATGCTCTCAGATGGGCTGTAGCCGAGTTAGCACTGCTTTTTTCGCCACCATGCTCGATCATACAATTCAATTCCTGATCTGATTTTAATAAATTTGGCTGCGACCTCTTTTTTGCAAATCTATATCGTTGTCAGTGTCGTTATTTTAGTTGAATTAATGCTAGAATAAGCATGAGAGGACATAAGCACCCTGTTTTTTATTGTGCTAATACTGGTTAGAGCTGGCTGGGGGTTGCAGTCTCGTTATAGGTTTTATTAATGGATCAATCAGTAGTGACAGCCTATCAGGGACCTGTTTGGGCGGGCTCTGTTTAGGAATATTAGGGTGCTGGGAGGAGTCAGCTTCCTCTTTTCCAGTTGTGATCCCACCCGTCATCTGTTTTCTGGCATTTTGTAGCAAACTACTGATCATCAGTTACTCCCATACGTTACCAGATTTTCATTCCAACCAATCAACTAGTTGGCAGGTTGGATGAAAGTTGGTCTAGTGTGTGGCCAGCTTTAGAGTATGAGAACTGAACAGGAATGGAAGTCAGGATGAAGCACTAAGCTAGGAAGCTAGAAATTGATACGCGTATCTTAAGCTAGCTACACACTGTCAGATTTTTTTAAATCGGGGCGAGAAACGGGGTGATTTTTCAGCAAATTGCCTGCTCCAATATCTGTGATACACATTATGCTACTTTTCCATAGAAGCTAGCGATTTTTCACCACATCACACTGATTTTGCATATGTCCACCCACAAGGATGATGACATAGTGACAGGAGAACATAGGAAACATGGGCAGATTATTGCATACATACACACTGCTCAATATTGGGAATTTGAGGCTAAGATTTTCATTCTTGACCGACAGATCAGATAATTGAAAGAATGCGTTTGTGGATGTTTTCTTACCGTTTTATCGGTGAAACGCTGAAACGATCGTTCATACACTATACAATAAATCAGACCAATAACTCGATTATACGCAAATCGGCCCAATAATTGTAAAGTGTGTAGGTAGCTTTAACCTGCACTGGAAGCAGTCATTTGCTGGTGGAGCTTGCCGTCAGATGATTGATAGAACACACTCAGATAATGGATGTGCCCTCTGCAGGTAGTGATTGATAGTACACACAGGAGCTGATTCAGACCTGCTCGCTATGATGCGAACACTAGTAGCTGGCCGATAGTCGCATTCTGCGCATGCATACACATCACAATGCACGTGCGCGAGATAGGGATGCATTCGCTCACTGCGCATAGACAGCCCAGTAGAGTGAGTGACAGGAGAAGCCGTTTGTGGGTGGTGACAGGGGCTGGCCACTAGAAACGGGAGAGTGGAGGTGCGAACGCAGGCGTGCCTGAGTGTTTCAACGCCGTTTCAGGGGCGTGCATAATTAAAAGGCAGCGTCATAGTACACGTCACTTGGTGGTATTTCACTCTGAAGTGATCGCAGTGCTTGCAGAAGGGTATAGTCAACCTTAAGCGCTGTGATCGCATCCGATGGTGTTGGATCTACCAATGTTTTCATGCACTTCTAGGAGATGACGTGCGCAAGTGGGCGTCTTAAGAATGGCTGGTGGGCGTCTGCATACACTAAGTGATCGCATGCCAAGACATAGTGGGCGTGCTAATGCCTTGCGATCGCCTGCCTTGCTGGGCGTGCACTGGATTTGCATATGCTGGGTGCGAACGAACACATCTAGCGAGCGGGTCTGAATGAGCTCCACAGGTAATAGGTGTACTCTCTGCAAGTATGGCGATGCACGCAAGCAATGAATGTGCACTCTGCAGGCTGTGAACGGAAATGCACACAAGTGATGACAGTGCCCTCTGCAGGTAATGAGTAATAGTGTACACAGGTAGTAGTGCTGAGCACTTTGCAGATTGCAGGAACCTGGATGACAGCAAACTAGAAGGCTGGAACCGATGAGCACAGCAACTCAGATGTGCACAGTGGGCCTGATTAATTAAAGATCACTATTGTGATCGCAGCTCCGAAAATATGCTAATGATTGCAATCGCAATGCCGTTGCACTGCCAGCATAGAGACGCCCACTGCCTCCTATTACGGCTATCTCACATCTGTAATAACTTGCAAACCTCCATAAACATCAGTAACATCGAGTACCATCGCTCCCTTATGCAGAATTACAGGAGCCCTGACCTTACTTAGATATTGCTAACCTCCTAACACCAGTAACTACTCAAGCTGCGTATGCAATTGCACTGTCTAATTTATGCACGCCCTGCAACCATACTTGCCTACTTTTGAAACAGCATTTCAGGGAGATTGTGAAAGTAACACCTATGAGTACGGCGGTAAAGTGGGCGTGTACTGCTGCATCCAATGTAAATGAGCCCCAAAGCACTTAGTAAGATCTACTTGTTGATGAAAACACTGATACTTTTCAGAAAATACATGTAGCCATATGGATCATTGGCCCTGATTCAGACCCACTCGCAAGCGGCTGTCCGCTTGCAAGTGGGTCGTTGGTCTGCACTGAGCATGCGCACGACGGAGGGAGCTCCGTCGTGCGCATGCGCCAGACGCGACGAGCGAAGGAAAGTCCTTCGCTCGTTGTGTCTGATCAAAGGGGGCGTGCTGTCGATGTTGATTGACAGCACGCCCCCTTTGGTGGGCGTGCCTCCCTGACGGGGGCGTTCCCAAGGGAACGCCTACCGTCAGAAGCCGGCCCACTGACATCACTAGTGATGTCAGTGGGAGTGATTTTGGCTCTGATAGAGCCAAAATCACTCCGAGCCTTGCGGTTGAAAACCTCAACCGCAGGCTCCGGCTCGCAGTTTCGATGGTCGCGATGGTCAAGACCATCGCGGCCATCAAACTGCACGCTCGTATAGGCTGTGGGTGGTGACCCACAGCTATATGAGCGTACAGGGGGACGCTCCATAGTTATGGAGGACGGCCCTCATTCA
Organism: Taudactylus pleione; assembly: GCA_031769625.1. Lineage (NCBI taxonomy): Eukaryota > Metazoa > Chordata > Amphibia > Anura > Myobatrachidae > Taudactylus > Taudactylus pleione. The sequence goes on along the minus strand of JAUIMM010000698.1, from coordinate 1,147,796 downwards.
GAGCGTGCGCTCTGCTCAGAGCGTACGGCTCTGAATGAGGGCCTTTGTGCCTTATAACCAATGCAGGGAAATTATACTAATAACTCTGGCTTTTCTTACTATGGGCCTGATTCAGAGCCGGACGCTCTTTAAGAGCGCTCGCTCTGAATCAGGGCGTCCCTGTTTTTTTTTAAAGATGGCCTCCTGGCAGCTCGCATAGCTGTGGGTGGCCACCCACAGCTTTAGCGAGTGGCCAGGTGATGGTTGCGATGGTCACGACCATCGCGACCATCGGGGTTTGCGACGAGACCCTTGTGGTAGGGTCTCGTTCCCGCAAGCCCCAGTGAGCTTTCGGCTCTAATAGAGCCAGAAGCTCACTACTGACATCACTCGATGTCAGTGGGGCCGCCCCCAAATGGCAGGCGTTCCTTCGGGAACGCCTCAGTTTGGCCAGCCACCCCCCCTACCCGCCTCCAAAACGGGCAAGCTGTCCGCTCGTAAGTGGGTCTGAACCAGGCCCTATGTTACATAATGTGGGTAAGGTGCAATCAGCCAGTGGTTCAAAAAAATTTTTGGACTCACGGCACCCTAGAGTATCAGCATTTTTTCCACAGCATCCCTGTTAAATGAAGTAAATTGTGCTTCTATGTCACCTTTAGGTTCTGTTATGTGGTAGTTGACAGGGCTGCATTGGTTTTGCCTATCACACTGAAAAAAAATTAATTTTATTTGGTACCAACCCAAGGCACCCCTGTAAGTGCCCTAAGGCACCCTAGGGTGCCACAGCACACAGTTTGGGAACCACTGTGCTAGACTCTTCAGTGAGTCAGGGAGATTGCTACTATTTCAGGGAGTCTCCCTGACAATCAGGTACAGTTGGCAAGTATGCCTGCAATGGCGTTCAAATGGACAGACACTGCATTTCCGACCATTCCCCCCGTCACCACCCCCAAACGCGCACTGCCTGTCAATCTGCGATGGCTCTCCGTGGTCTGTGTGATCGCAGTGGTGCCTTCGCGCACGTGCACTGCGATTCATACGCATGCACATTACGCAACAATCGCCCAGCTGTGTACGCTTTAGCAATAGCGATCCTTTATGAATCAGGCCCAGTGAATGCACCAGGCGGTAGAGACAGCGGACTGAAAAAGAACAAAAAAGATATTGGAGTCAGGAACAGGTAGGAAACAAGTAGTACTGGTAATAAGCAGGTGCAGCTGAGGGGTTTAAATAGGGTGGTCTGGAATGTCATTTATGACTCTGGTCAGGTGGAAGATAGCCCTTCTGTGATTGGAAAAAACTGGAGTCAGCTGATCAATCCATCATGGCGGCCCCCTTGTAGCACTGAACCTAGGAATAGGAGCCAAACCTTGTTACTTCTGACAGGGCAGGTTTTCTGCACTTGCACCAATCCAATAAACTGGGCCTTCCATGCATTCAGCATATCTCAGAATGTGTGACATTCACTGAACTCCAAAGTCAGTCTATCAGAATGCAGACCTGACTCACATTGCAGTTAACTGTTAGCTCACTTGGCATTAATTAAAATTTATAGTCTACAATCTTGGTCTCAGACTTATAATATACTAGACCAGTGGTTCTCAAACTCGGTCCTCAGGACCCCACACAGCTCACTTTTTCCAGGTCACCCAGCAGGTGCACAGGTGCATTCATTATTCATTCAGAACCTATGCACTAGACTGTCAACTCATTCTACCACTTGTACAGACGGGTTAAGTCTAAGCAATAATAATCATTTTTATTAATATAAGTGCTTTTCTCCCAATAGGACTTAAAGCATTTTACATTTGCAGATAAACAAATAAAAAAAACATACTAAAATTAAGTATTAACCAGTGGTGTATCCAGGGCAGGTTGGCCGGCGCTCGTGTTCTGGGCGCCGTGGGACCAGCCACGGTCCAGTAAAGTCAGTCAGTGTAGTACAGACCGCAGTGAGTGCGGTCCGCACTACACAGTAACACACATCGCCGACGGCGCTGGGTAGTACACTCGTACTACCCGGCGGCGGTGTGTGTGTTTCAGCAGCCCATAAGAGTCAGACAAACTGTCATTGGCTGCTGCACCCATTGCCAGAGCCAGGCTGGAGCTCACTCATGCAGTGAGTGATGGGAGAGACGTCATTATAGAAGAGCGGACACCGGCGGGCGCGGCAGGAGCGGGGATTCAGGTAAGTGTTTTGTATATGTATTTATGTCTGTGTGTGTTATGTAAGGGGAACTACTGGCCGGGGGCACTGTAAAGGGGGCACTGTATCACTACTGGGGGCACTGAATGGGGTGGATCACTCCAGGGAGCACTGTATAAGGGGCACTGCATAGGGGGGATCACTACTGAGGGCACTACTGATGGACTGCATAAGAGGGACCACTACTGTGGGCACTGTATAAGGGGCACTACTGGGACCTGCATAAGGGGAACCACTACTGGGGGCATTGCATAGGGGGTACTGTATAAAGTTGCACTACTGGAGGCACTGTATAAGGGTGCACTACTGGGGACATTGCATAAGGGGCACTACTACAGTGGGCATTGCAAGAGGGGCACTACTACTGGGGTCATTAAGGTGCATATGGAATGGAAAAGAATGTTCCCAGAATGACGAGAAATGGGGGTGTATCACATTGATTATTCAGTGGCCATGCCCTGTGTGACATGTGGCCATGCCCACTTTTTGGTGTGCCCGCATAGGGGGGGGGCCCTCCATTTTTCATCTTGCTCTGGTTACACCACTGATATTAGCAGACAACAGAATAAGAGCCATTTTTTCTATAAACTAAGGAGGTATTAATGAAATGCCTCCTTAGTATATAGAAAGGAAACAGGTAAATCGACCTGCAAGTAAAGTAAGGAAGACTCCAAGTGCTACTAATAGTCCATCTGCTGAATAAAGTGAGTGGGAGCACAAGGAATCAGAGGCTGCTTTAGGTACCTTGGATCCTGGTCATGTAGGGCTTTGAAGGACTGTAAGCCAATCTTGAGATACAGTAGAATCGCCATCTTACAGGTGGGCTGTTATGTGGCAGAAACAGAGCTGGTTAGCAGGGCTGGCAACAGAAATTTCTGGGCCCAGTACACACGTTTTTGGTGCCTCCAACTCTCCTCCGAAGGTACAGGCTCATCCTTTCTGTCTCTCTCCAGACCCATTCCCCTGTCTGTCTCTACATCAAAAGCCTCATCCACCTCTCTGCAGTGAACCAGTAACTTCCCAACCCACTGTGACTCTCCAGCACCAGTCTCCCCCTGCCCCGTCACAGTGCCTCTCTGGCACTAGCACGTTCCATGCCTCCCGTGTCTCTCTCTGGCCTTAGCACAATGCCCACATATGCCTCCAGTTCAGGATCCACACTTACCTTGTCTGTCTTTAGCACTTTGGGCCGGCCGCTGGTCCCTGCAGAGCTGCAGAATGGGCTGCGTCTGGCAGTGCTTAGGAATAGTGTGCAGATGCGTGGCCCCACCCACTTTATGCGCCGGCTCTAGTGTCTCCTCCCCTGCCTGCTTTCCAAGGGCAAGCGGCCATTCTCAATCAGCGGCTGCCCCAGAGAATATACGCAAGGCAGTGTGCCTGGCCCCAAGAGTCCCTTCACTGCCTCTGATGCACGGCCACAGGGGTGCCAACTGCCGAGAAGGGGGCTGAAGGGGCCGACACCGCTCCCTCCTCCTGCCTAATACCTATCAGCAAGCACTGGGAGACTGCTCACTGCTAATAAGCAGGAGCAGTCTCCTCTGTCTGTGTGTGTGTGGGTGATAGCGTGCCCCACCCCCCTAGATTTGTGCTGTGCAAAAAGATTTTTCCCCAAGGAGGCGTGACCACACCTCCCGCAAATAGACCACACTCCCTTCTACGCTCTATGGCCCTGATTTTACACGGGACGGTACCTGGCTTCCTTTTGTGTCCTGTCCCAACCTACTATTCCTGTCCTTGGCTTCTCCTGACCCAGACTCTCCTCTAATACCCAGCACGCCTCCTCCTCCTATGCCAGCCTACTACTCCTGTCCCTGGCTCCTCCTGACCCTGGCTATCCTCTAATACCCAGCACCCCACCTCCTCCTCCTGCCCCTGGCTCTCCGCTAATACCCAACACCCCTCCTCCTCCTATGCCAGCCTACTATTTCTGTCCCTGGCTCCTCCTGACCCTGGCTATCCTCTAATACCCAGCACCCCACCTCCTTCTCCTGCCCCAGCCTACTACTCCTGTTCCTGGCTCTCCTCTAATACCCAACACCCCTCCTCCTCCTATGCCAGCATACTACTTCTGTCCCTGGCTCCTCCTGACCCTGGCTCTCCTCTAATACCCAGCACCCCTCCTCCTCCTGTCCCAGCCTACTCCTCCTGTCCCTGGCTATCCTCTTATGCCTATTACCCAGAGCCTCTTCTTCCCCTCCATTACCAGCCTACTCCTCCTGTGACCCTGACCCCGCTTCCTACACATCAAGAAGAAGAGGAGCCATAAGGAACTGCAGCCAGAGTCAGAGCATGGCTGGCCCATCCAGTTCACATAGATGCAAAAGACTCCTCCAATATGCCGGGGAAGAAACTCTCTGGGACAGCGGTTATCACTACTGCTATCTCTGCGAGTTACATTTAGTAAATAGCAGGGATAATCATGTTGGGAGATATAGTGTTGCATTAAATAAATGCTTTATTCCAAGAATCAAGCATTTTGCTTTTAATTCTGATGACATATCTGTGGATGGTATTACCAGAACAGGGAGTTCCACCTTCATAGTTAAGTTCATAGTTAGGCTGCCACTCATGAGCCAGTGCTATGAACATGCCCCCCAGGCTAAACTTTGCCATCAATGCCCTTGTGTGTGCCACAGTATTTACAGGTGACAGCATTCAGGTACTGGGCTAGAATCCCAGTGTCTGGGCCTCCTTTAAGCTTCAGGGGTCCGGTTCAGGTGTGCCCCCAGTTTTTTTGCTATGTCTACTATATTGTCTGACATGGTTTGCGTCCAACTCTCCATGCACCTCTATTAAAGATCAAGCAACCAGGAGTAAGAGACCTCACCTGCAGCATCAGCTCTAATTTTGACTTCGCATCAGGTAATTTTAAAACACACATATTACGCAACATATATATAATGTCTCGTCCATTGTCTCGTCTGACCCTGATTTGAGAGCACTTGGTAACAAGCCGCCTTTGTGTGCATTTAGACGTGGCCCTAATTTATGTGATCTTTTAATGCGTCCTACGATGAGACCGGCAGCTAAACACAATACTTGGCTTACTAAAGTGAAAAAGGATGCTTCAGATGTACCGATTGTACGACGTGTAGGTCACTATTGACTGGTCCCACTTTTGCCCATCCACATAGTGGCAAAAAAATACAAATAAAACACCAATTACATTGTCTTATGGACTTTGTTGTGTATATCCTGATTTGTCCATGTGGACTATATTACGTGGGAATGACCAAGAGGTGCTTTAGGGAACAGATAGCCAACCATCGGTCGTCCATTAGATTGGCACTTGAGACACATACAACGGACAAACCAGTTCCGTTTCCTAAATTGCATTTCCTACAATTTAGACATTCTGGCCCTGATTCAGAGCCGGACGCTCTGACAGAGCGCTCGCTCTGAATCAGGGCCGTCCCTGCTCCTTTTTGACCACCCACAGCTATAGTGAGCGGCCAAATTGATGGTCGCGATGGTCAAGACCATCGCGACCATTGGGCTTGCGACAAGACCCTGCGGTAGGATCCCGCTGCTGCAAGCTCAGGAGTGCTTTTTGGCTCTATCAGAGCCAAAAGCACTCCCACTGACATCACTAGTGATGTCACTAGTGATGTCAGTGGGGCCGGCCCCAGACGGTAGGCGTTCCCACGGGAACGCCTCCTTCTGGGCAGCCACGCCCCTGGCACGCCCACCAAAGGGGGCGTGCTGTCAATCACCATCGACATCATGCCCCCTTTGCTGCGAGACCCATAATGACGGCTTGGCCATCGTTACTCAGGTCTCGCGCATGCGCACGATGGAGCCGGCTCCCTCGTGCACATGCGCACTTGGGCAACATCGACCGGCTTGCGAGCGCTCACGAGCGGGTCTGAATCAGGCCCTCTGTTGCTAGTTTAAAATGCATGCTAATTGACCACGTACCGGCTTTAAAGAGGGGAGATGACAGCGAAAACTGCCTTGTGCAAAGCAAGATGAATATTTGAACTGGACACCTTGATCCCGAGGGGTCTTAATGAATCCAACCCGTAAAATATATTTTTTTAAATAATATATAGTATTTTTGAATTTATACAAAACTTAATTTTTTTGAGTGACCTGTCACATAATTTTTTACTTTTAATGTTTTTTGTTTATTTTATTGTGTTGGTATATATGTATTTGTTTACTATTTGTGTCTATTTGTTTATTATTCACTGATTTGGATGTCGATAGTGGTGCTGACATATTACCCACAGTTGATTTATTCCATTATGGATACTATTATTATTTGCTGTATTCTATAGTCTGATTATCACAATTTTTGTTCCTATTTTTTGTTAGGACATACATTTTTCATCAATTCCAACAGTCGTAACTATTGCTGCCTTTGATTGCCCTGTAGCTATGGCAGTGTCGCCGGGGCACTTCCAGCTTGCGGCATGCGTTCCATTAAGTGGAACGCATGTGACTTCTGGGTTTGTCTCTGTGATTGCCGAGAAAATGTCTTGTGCTCTCCAGGGCAGTGCATTGTGGCGCTTTCGGTTTGAGGCGTGTGGTCCACGGTGGTGTAGCGCAGACTACTTCCAGGTTCGCCACTCCGGTAGATGAATTAGTAGTTTTAGCGACATTGGTCCGGTTTTGTTTTTAGTGATTCTGTTTTCCAGCTGTCATTTATATTAGTGTATTTATGCTAGTATGTTCAAGTATAATCTGTGATAGTTATTTGCCTTTTAGTTTTGGCTGACCCAGAAGACTGTGCAGCCAGGGGGCAGACTTGGGGCTAATTAATGTGGGTATATATGTCAGCTCTTTGGTGGTGTTCACTTTCCATAAGGCTGCTTATGGGTGTACTTCTGCTGCTATGTCCTGAGGAAGGTCCGCTAGGACTGAAACGTTGACTACAGGCACTTTTTCTTTGCCCATGAGTGGTAATTAAATCATTATATTTTGCTAATAACTTGGTGAGTGCCAATTCTCTTTCTAAATATGTTGATGGACTTTGTGTCTTTAATTGAGCACCCTGCCCTTGCTATTTGCTTTTTGGAGTGCGGATATCTTGGATTCTATATTTATTGGATCCTGGCAAAGCGAAGGGCTTGATCTACAAGTCCGACATACTTAGCGGAATCACTCCATTTCAGCTCCTCCTTCAGTTTCTCCAGCTGCTTTTGCAAAAGTCTGATTAGGAGAATGACCTGTGGCAAGTTCAAAGGGTTTGAGAACCTTGCACAACACGGAAATTATTCTCCACTGTGCTTGACTAGGTGCATTCCCGCTCCTTTCCGTGTGTCATAGGCCATTGTGTAGCCTTGGATGGCCTTTTGATGCTCCTCCATCCACTGAAGCAATAGATGGTAGAATTTCACATAGTTACTACCTCTTGCTTTGGCTGATGGCAGGGCAAATTCAACAGTACTTGCTGGTGCTGCAATCTTTGACACACAGTTACTGAATGTCAAAAATGTCCCAAAATCTTTCAGGCCACCGGGAGAATCTACTGCACGCCCCTGTCATTTTTAAAATAATGTTGCACCACCAAATTAATTGTGTGAGCAAAACATGGGACGTGTTCGAATTCGTCCAAATGTAATGCTCGCACAATATTGGTGGCATTGTCAAAAATCACAAATCCTGAGGAGAGTCCAAGTGGGGTAAGCCATTTTACACTGATTTCCCTGAGTTTTTCTAAGAGGTTCTCAGCGGTATGCCTCTTAGTGAAATACAGAGTAGCCTGCCTCTGAATAAGCTGGCATTTGTTAGATGCTGCTGTTGCTGTTTGCCCAGTGGGCCATCACAGTCATGTAATATTTAGTTTGCCCTGTCTCACTTGTTCACATATCTGTGGTTAAGTGGACAGTGGGCACAACGGCATTTCCAAGGACATTAATAAGGTTTTTTTTAATGTCCTGGTACAGACTGGGAATTGCTATTCTAGTGAAGTGGAATCTAGAAGGGACATGGTAGCGGGGACACAGGGCTTCAATTAACTGTCTAAAACCCACTGCAGTAATGGCGGATACTGGACGCACATCTAATACCAGCGTAGCTGTTATGGCGTCAGTAATCCGCTGTGCAACTGGGTGTTTGCTGTCATACTTATCCCCATTACAAAGGATTGTTTGACAGTTGTTTTGTTAAACTACTAAAAGCAGTCTTCTTCCTGGTCCCCTTCTGGGACGAAGATCAACTCACAGCAGCAGCAGCAGCAGCATCAGGCGTAGCACTCAAGGATCCTTCTGAGATATTACAGATAGGAGAAGAGTCAGTCATTCTTATGAAATTAGATGCAGAACTACTTCCGATCACGATTGAAGATGTTGATGATGATGCAGGTGTTGGTGTTGGAGATTGCAGGTGCTTGAATCTAACAGAGAGAAGGGAGCAGCTAGGTGACACTGGACTGATTGTTAAGTTTTTTTTAGCCACAGTTTCTGAATTTGAAAAACACTTTCCAATTTGATGAATGCGCTGCAAGTGATGTAACAGGGAGGAGATTCCTAGATGGTTATGGTCCTTACCTTTTCTCACTCTTGCTTGGCAAAAGTTACAGATGGCTTGACAACTGTTGTCCGGATTAGGGTGGAAATAATTCCACACATGAGAAGTGGATTTTTTTGTCTTTTGCTCCAGCATGACAGCAGTTGGCTTTGCCTTTTTCCTACTATTGGCAACAACTGTTGCCTGATTTACACAAACAAGATCCTCAGCATCAACAGACTCATCATCATCAACATCCTCATCATCCTTTTTAGAGCCAACTACAGAATATCCTTCTCATCTTCCTGGTGCAATTCCACAGAAGCATCCTCGATTTCTACATCAGCATGTTGACTTGTGCTGCTTATCCCCATATTTGCAGAGGGCACACAAATGGTGGAAGGAGGATCCTCTTCAAGTACAGTATTAGAAAGCTCAGGCTCACACATGGCAACTGCGGACACACTTGGGGGCAGATTCAATTAGCCACGGGGTTTTCCCCGCTGCTAATTGCCGTGCCGGACCAATTCAATTGCCGGGGATTCCTCAAGTGGGAGTCCCCGAGAATCCGCGTGAGTCCCCGCAGTTGGACTTTACCTCGCAGCTCATGGAGTATTATATGCACACTATGGGGCATATGCAGTTGGGTGCATGAATAGCTGAAATCCTGCACCTGCGTGGTTTTTCCTGCAGGTGCGGGATTTTTGCTATTCAATTAGGTGCGTGTCTTGTTCAATTTAGACCCCCGGGAGGTTATTTTCATGCACCTCCAGAGCAAGTGTGATTTTTTTCCAAAATCGTTATTTTTTGGGAAAATCACTGGGACTTGCTCTGGGCCCCCGGCGGCACCCCCCTTGAGGACTAATTATGCAATTGGAAGTTTCCAATTTGCTTAATTAGTCCTTAATTACTTACCTTCTGCAGCTCTGTCTTCTGCATCTTCTTCTACATCCAGCGTTGGAAGCCGGGTCCTCTGCTGCAGGATGAGTATGTCAATATGTGTGTTTGTAAGTGTGTGTGTATGATTGTTGTATGTGTGTGTGACCCCCAGTGTCTGTGTGCCCCCCTGGAATGGCCGCTGGGAGAACTATATCTCCCAGCAGACCATGCCCATCCCACCATCCCCTGGAGCCTCCCAGCAGCCCATGGGACTCCCAGCAGCCCCCTCTCCAATGTGAAGATAGAGGGGAGGCCACCGGGAGACACGGAGACCACCGGAGACCCCCGGCCAGGTAAGTGCGGAATATATATATATTTTTGTTACGCGGCACAGGGTTTTCAGAGCTGAAAACCCTGCGACCACTTTTTTAAAAATTGGATACTGTGGATATCGGGAGCACGCATACCCGCGGCATTCCAAAATTGGGTGCAAGGTTTTTACTTTGCTAAACCTCGTGCCCAATTGAATATGCCCCTATATATATTTATATGCACGAGGGGTTGGCGGTTTATATATATATACATATGGTAACCCCCCCTTCCAAATGCTGTCTTTTCCCCTGCAATAATAGCGCACCTAAGTTGCTAACACACACACAAAAAAAAAATATATTTTTTTTTGTGGATTGATATTGATATTATTAATTTAATTTTACTTTTATTTTTTTCACACTGGGGAAGAGCACCCCTGAATGAGGCAGTGGCCCCTTGATGAACAACACAGACAGCACCCCTTTTTGATGGAGAACAAAGCACCCCTGCCTAGTGCAGACAAAGCATCTGCAGAGTCACAAATACGTGGACTATAAACTGCGGCAGTGTCACCGTGCAATAATAGCGCAGCTAAGTTGCTAACGCACACACACAAACTGGGGAATAGCACACCTACTTGACAGAGCACCCCCCTGGACAACACAGCACCCCTTTATGGACTGCAGCCCTAACCTGATTGACAGGACAAGTGACACAGCAGCTGCAGCACCCACTGAAGGAAGCCCCCCTTTATATACTGCAAGCTAAGCCCCTTTATGGACAACGCAGCATCAGCCTTCAGGCCAAGACTCCGACTGGACACACACACTGAGTGACTCACAGTGACTAAGTCTGCTAGCTTCTCTCTCTACAGCCAGAGTGAAAATGGTGGCCGATCACGGGGACCTTTATATAATCCAAAACCCGAGAGAATCCGACAGCGTGAGGATGACGTTTTGCCTTGTTTTGATATCTGAGTCACGCGGGAAAACCTGATCCTGGCTCGGTTCTCGCCTCGGATCTTGAAGTTCAGTTCGGGTGGGTCCCATTGTCTCAGAGAACTGGACCCGCTCATCTCTATTGTGTATGTGTGTATATATATATATATATATACATACATACATACATACATACACACACACACATATATATATATATATATATATATAGTACCAGTCAAAAGTTTGGACACACCTCATCATTCAATGGTTTTTGTTTATTTAAATTATTTTCAACATAGTAGATTAATACTGAAGACATCAAAACTATGAAAGAACACATATGGAATTATGTTGTAAACAAAAAAGTGTTAACCAAATCAAAATAGGATATTTTTTTTGAGGGGTGTGCCAGCCGTGTCTAGATTACTTTGATTAATATATGCCTTATTTTGGTTCTGTTTTGTGAAGAAAATACTTTTATGTATTTATGTTGTACACTTTGTATATTACTGCCCTTAATGGGCATTTGTTCTATTTATAATTTACCAATATTTTTTGTTGTATATATGCTATATTATTGCTCTGATGAATAAAAGAAATAAAAAACAAACAAACAAATCAAAATATGTTTTATATTTTAGAGTTCTCAAAGTAGCCCCCTTTTGCTTTGATGACAGCTTTGCACACTCTTGGCATTCAGAGGTAGGGTTAGTACACAGTGGACCCCACTATTTGACTACTGCTGTAATCCATATTATGGCACCAACCAGTCAACTCAATAAAGAGAAACGACAGTCCATCATTACTTTAAGACATGAAGGTCAGTTGATACAGAGAATTTCAAGAACTTTGAATGTATCCCCAAGTGCAGTTGCAAAAACCATCAAACGCTATGATGAAACTGGCTCTCATGAGGACCGCCCCAGGAAAGGAAGACCAAGAGTTACCTCTGCTGCAGAGGATAAGTTCATTAGAGTTACCAGCCTCAGAAACCGCTACTTAACAGCACCTCAGATTAGAGACCACATAAAGACTGCACAGAGTTCAGGTAGCAGACAAATCTCAACATCAACTGTTCAGAGGAGACTGCGGGAATCAAGCCTTCATGGCCATATTGCTGTGAAGAAGCCACTACTGAGGATAAACAAGAAGAAGAAGAGAATTATTTGGGCCAAGAAACACAAGGAATGGACATTAGACCAGAGGAAATCTGTACTTTGGTCTGCTGAGTCTAAATTTGAGAATTTTGGTTCCAACTGCCGTGTCTTTGTGAGACGCAGAGAAGGTGAGCAGATGGTTTCTGTATGTGTGGTTCCCACTGTGAAGCATGGAGGAGGTGTGATAGTGTGGGGGTGGTTTGCTGGTGACACTGTTGGTGATTTATTCAAAATTCAAGGCACACTTAACCAGCATGGCTACCACAGCATTTTGCAGCACCATGCCATCCCATCTGGTTTGCACTTACTGGGACCATCATTTGTTTTTCAACAAGACAATGACCCCAAGCACACCACCAGACTATGTAAGGGCTACTTGACCAAGAAGAAAAGTGATGGAGTGCTGCGTCAGATGACCTGGCCTCCACAATCACCCGACCTAAACCCAATTTAGCTGGTTAGGGATGAGTTGGACCGCAGAGTGCAGGAAAGGCAGCCAACAAGTGCTCAGCACCACTGGGAACTCCTTCAAGACTGTTGGAAAATCATTCCAGGATACTACCTCATGAAGCTGATTGAGAGAATGCCAAGAGTGAGCAAAGCTGTCATCAAAGCAAAAGGGGGCTACTTTGAGGAATCTAAAATATAAAACCATATTTTGATTTGTTTAACACTTTTTTGTTTACAACATAATTCCATATGTGTTCTTTCATAGTTATGATGTCTTCAGTATTAATCTACTATGTTGAAAATAATTTAAATAAACAAAAAACATTGAATGAGAAGGTGTGTCCAAACTTGACTGGTACTATATATATATATATATATACATATATATATATATATATATATATATATATATATATATATATATATATATTAGGGGTGTGCACCGGCCACTTTTCGTGTTTTGTGTTTTGGTTTTGGATCTGGATCTTTCTTCGTGTTTTGGATCTGGATTGGTTTTGCCAAAACCACCCTTCCGTGTTTTGGGTTCTGGGTTTTGTGTTTTGGATCTGTATTTTTTTGAAAAAAAGCATAAAAACAGCTAAAATCACAGAATTTCTAGGTTTTTCTGCTCCTATGCTATTATTAACCTCAATAACCTTAATTTCCACTCATTTCCAGTCTATTCTGAACACCTCACAATAGTGTTTTAATGTCCAAAAGGTTGCACCGAGGTAGCTGGATGACTATGCTAAGCGACACGAGTGGGCGGCACAAACACGTGACCCATCTAGGCGTGATACTGCAGTGGCAGACAGGATGGCAGTTTGAAAAACTAGGCCCCAAACTGTACATAATGCAAAGAAAAAAAAGAGGTGCAAGATGGAATTGTCCTTGGGCCCTCCCACCCACCCTTATGTTGTATAAACAGGACATGCACACTTTAACAAACCAATAATTTCAGCGCCAGGGTCTGCCACACAACTGTGGCTGAAATGATTGGTTCGTTTGGGCCCCCACAAAACAAGCTGGCAATTAATGTGTCCCTGCACAAACTGGCTCTACGGAGGCAAGATGTCATCCTCATCCTCCTCATCCACCGATTCCTCACCCTCTTCAGTGTGTACATCCTCATCCTCACAAAGTATTAACTCGTCCCCACTTGAATCCACCACCACAGGTCCCTCTGTACCTTCTGGAGGCTGGTCTCCCTGGAAGAGCTGATAATTCATTTTGATGAACATCATCTTCTCCACATTCTGTGGAAGCAACCTCCTACGCCTTTCGCTGACAAGGTTCCCGGCTGCACTAAACACTCTTTCGGAGTACACACTGGAGGGGGGGCAACTCAGGTAAAATAGAGCCAGTTTGTACAGGGGCCTCCAAATTGCCTCTTTTTCCTGCCAGTACAGGTATGGACTGTCTGACATGCCTACTTGGATGCTGTCACCGATGTAATCCTCCACCATTCTGTCAATGGTGACAGTATCATATGCAGTGACAGTAGACATGTCAGAAATTGTTGCCAGGTCCTTCAGTCCGGACCAGATGTCCAAACTTGGTCCTGCCTGCCCTGCATCACCGCCAGCGGGTTGCTTAGGATACCTAAGTTTTTTCCTGGCAGCCCCAGTTGCGGGAGAAAATGAAGAAGGAGCAGTTGACGTGTCATGTTCCGCTTCAGCTGACAGTGTGTTCACCAGCAGGTCTTTGCACCTCTGCAGGCTTGTGTCGGCCGGAAAGAGAGACACCACATAGGCTTTAAACCTAGGATCGAGCACGGTGGCCAAAATGTAGTGGTCTGATTTCAACAGATTGACCACCCTGGAATTCTGGCAAAGCGAATGAAGGGCTTCATCCACAAGTCCCACATGCCGAGCGGAATTGCTCCGTCTTAGCTCCTCCTTCACTTTCTCCAGCTGCTTCTGCAAAAGCCTGATGAGGGGAATGACCTGACTCAAGCTGGCAGTGTCTGAACTGACTTCACGTGTGGCAAGTTCGAAGGGCTGGAGAACCTTGCACAACACGGAAATCATTCTCCACTGCGCTTGAGTCAGGTGCATACCCCCTCCTTTGCCTATGTCATAGGTGGATGTATAGGCTTGAATGGCCTTTTGCTGCTCCTCCATTCTCTGAAGCATATAGAGGGTTGAGTTCCACCGCGTCACAACCTCTTGCTTCAGGTGATGGTGGGGCAGGTTCAAGAGTGTTTGCTGGTGCTCCAGTCTTCGGCACGCAGTCGCTGAATGACGAAAGTGGCCAGAAATTTTTCGGGCCACCCAAAGCGTCTCCTGCACGCCCCTGTCGCTTTTCAGAAAATTCTGCACCACCAAGTTTATTGTGTGAGCAAAACATGGGACGTGCTGGAATTTGCCCAGATGTAATGCCCGCACAATATTGGTGGCGTTGTCAGATATCACAAATCCCCAGGAGAGTCTAAGTGGGGTAAGCCACTGGGCGATGATTTCCCTCAGTTTCTCTAAGAGGTTGTCGGCGGTGTGCCTCTTACTGAAACCGGTGATACACAGCGTAGCCTGCCTTGGAACGAGCTGGCCTTTCTGAGATGCTGCGTCTGGTGACGCTGCTGCTGTTGCTGCATAAGGTGATACATCTACCCAGTGGGCTGTCACAGTCATATAGTCCTTAGTCTGACCTGTTCCACTTGTCCACATGTCCGTGGTTAAGTGGACATTGGGTACAACGGCATTTTTCAGGACACTGAGGACACTTTTTCTGATGTTTCTGTACAGTCTCGGTATCGCCTGCCTAGTGAAGTGGAATCTAGACGGGATTTGGAACCGGGGACACACTACCTCCATCAATTGTCTAAATCCCACTGCACTAATGGCGGATACCGGACGCACGTCTAACACCAACATAGCAGTCAAGGCCTCAGTTATACGTTTTGCTTCAGGATGACTGCTGTCGTACTTCATCCTCCTCGCTAAGGACTGTTGGAGGGTCAATTGTTTAGTAAAAGTAGTGGTGTTCCTACTTCCTCTCTGGGATGATGAACGACTCCCAGCAGCAGCAACAGCAGCAGCGGCAGCAGGAGGCGTAGCAATGCAGGATCCTCCGGAGGAATCCCCGATAGGAGAGTCAGTCATGCCAGTGACATGGCCTGCAGGACTACTTCCGATCCTGACTAAGGAGGAAATTGACGAGGAGGGAGTTGACGGTGTGGTTTGCAGGCGCTTGGATACAACAGGACAACGGGATTTAGGTGTCCCTGGACTGCTTACGGTCTTAGCCAAAGTTTCTGAACTTGACTGTAACTTATTATGAACGCGCTGCAGGTGCTGTATAAGGGAGGATGTTCCTAGGTGGTTAACGTCCCTACCCCTACTTATTCCACCTTTACATAAGGTACATATGGCAAGACAGTTGTTGTCCAGATTTGGATAGAAATATTGCCAGACCAAAGAGGTGGAATGTTTGGTCTTCTGCCCAGGCATGACCGTGATGGGCTTTTTCATCCAACGGACAACAACTGTCTCCCCCGGAGCCTGATTTAAACAAACCACATCACCATCAGAATCCTCCTCGCCAACTTCCTCCTCAGCGCCAGCTACACCAGTATCCTCATCCTGTTGCACTTCAACAGTGACATCTTCAATTTGCATATCAGCAAGTGGACTGTGGGTGCTCCTTTCAGCACTTGCAGGGGGCATGCAAATGGTGGAAAGAGCCACCTCTTCCCGTCCAGTGCTGGGAAGGTCAGGCATCGCAACCACCACCACACTTGGACTCTCCTTGGGGATTTGTGATATCTTCTTAGAAAGCACAGTTCTTCGCTGTGCTTTTGCCAGCTTAACTCTTTTGATTTTTTTAGTGGGAGGAGGGCTTCCATCGTCATGTGAAGCTGAACCACTAGTCATGAACATACTAGGGATCGACCTTAGCCGTTCCTTGCCACTCCGTGTCGTAAATGGCATATTGGCAAGTTTACGTTTCTCTTCAGCTGATTTAAATGTTTTTTTCAAGGTCATTTTCCTGAACTTTGTCATTTGGGATTGTATGTGCCCTCTATTATGACATTGGGCATCGGCCTTGGCAGACGACAATGATGGCATGTTATCGTCTATGTCATGACTAGTGGCAGCAGCTTCAGCACTAGGAGGAAGTGGTTCTTGATCTTTCTCTATTTTATTTTTATCGGAGAAAGTTTGGTCCTGCATTTATGTTATATCGATTTGATATGTACGTGCGGCTAAACACAGAAAATATTTTTTTATTTTTGCTGGATAGTGCACTTTGTGAGTTACACCAGCCTTTAAGAAATGAGCCAGCCGGCTCTTTACTTATGGGACACAGGCGCACGCTTGGCGCTGCTCCTTTGTTGATGCACGTGCGGCTACTACGCACACAATTCACAAACACAGAAAATAATTTTTTTTTTGGTTTGGACTGGAGTGTACTTTGGGGGTTACAGCACCCTTTAACGGTAAAGCCAGCTGGCCCTTTACTTATGACACAGGCGCACGCTTGGCACTACTTTGTTGATGCACGTGCGGCTACTGCGCACACAATTCACAAACACAGAAAATAATTTTTTTTTTGGTTTGGACTGGAGTGTACTTTGGGGGTTACAGCACCCTTTAACGGTCAAGCCAGCCGGCCCTTTACTTATGACACAGGCGCACGCTTGGCACTACTTTGTTGATGCACGTGCGGCTACTGCGCACACAATTCACAAACACAGAAAATAATTTTTTTTTTGGTTTGGAGTGTACTTTGGGGGTTACAGCACCCTTTAATGGTCAAGCCAGGCGGACCTTTACTTATGACACAGGCGCACGCTTGGCACTACTTTGTTGATGCACGTGCGGCTACTGCGCACACGATTCACAAACACAGAAAATATTTTTTTTTTGGTTTGGAGTGTACTTTGGGGGTTACAGCACCCTTTAACGGTCAAGCCAGCCGGCCCTTTACTTATGACACAGGCGCACGCTTGGCACTACTTTGTTGATGCACGTGCGGCTACTGCGCACACAATTCACAAACACAGAAAATATTTTTTTTTTGGTTTGGAGTGTACTTTGGGGGTTACAGCACCCTTTAACGGTCAAGCCAGCCGGCCCTTTACTTATGACACAGGCGCACGCATGGCACTACTTTGTTGATGCACGTGCGGCTACTGCGCACACAATTCACAAACACAGAAAATAATTTTTTTTTTGGTTTGGACTGGAGTGTACTTTGGGGGTTACAGCACCCTTTAACGGTCAAGCCAGGCGGACCTTTACTTATGACACAGGCGCACGCTTGGCACTACTTTGTTGATGCACGTGCGGCTACTGCGCACACGATTCACAAACACAGAAAATATTTTTTTTTTGGTTTGGAGTGTACTTTGGGGGTTACAGCACCCTTTAACGGTCAAGCCAGCCAGCCCTTTACTTATGACACAGGCGCACGCATGGCACTACTTTGTTGATGCACGTGCGGCTACTGCGCACACAATTCACAAACACAGAAAATATTTTTTTTTTGGTTTGGACTGGAGTGTACTTTGGGGGTTACAGCACCCTTTAACGGTCAAGCCAGGCGGACCTTTACTTATGACACAGGCGCACGCTTGGCACTACTTTGTTGATGCACGTGCGGCTACTGCGCACACGATTCACAAACACAGAAAATATTTTTTTTTTGGTTTGGAGTGTACTTTGGGGGTTACAGCACCCTTTAACGGTCAAGCCAGCCAGCCCTTTACTTATAACACAGGCGCACGCATGGCACTACTTTGTTGATGCACGTGCGGCTACTGCGCACACAATTCACAAACACAGAAAATAATTTTTTTTGGGGTTTGGACTGGAGTGTACTTTGGGGGTTACAGCACCCTTTAACGGTCAAGCCAGCCGGCCCTTTTCTTATGACACAGGCGCACGCTTGGCACTACTTTGTTGATGCACGTGCGGCTACTGCGCACACAATTCACAAACACAGAAAATATTTTTTTTTGGGTTTGGAGTGTACTTTGGGGGTTACAGCACCCTTTAACGGACAAGCCAGCCGGCCCTTTACTTATGACACAGGCGCACGCTTGGCACTACTTTGTTGATGCACGTGCGGCTACTGCGCACACAATTCACAAACACAGAAAATATTTTTTTTTTGGTTTGGAGTGTACTTTGGGGGTTACAGCACCCTTTAACGGACAAGCCAGCGGCCCTTTACTTATGACACAGGCGCACACTTGGCACTACTTTGTTGATGCACGTGCGGCTACTGCGCACACAATTCACAAACACAGAAAATATATATTTTTTTGGTTTGGACTGGAGTGTACTTTGGGGGTTACAGCACCCTTTAACGGTCAAGCCAGCCGGCCCTTTACTTATGACACAGGCGCACACTTGGCACTACTTTGTTGATGCACGTGCGGCTACTGCGCACACAATTCACAAACACACAAAAAATATAATTTTTTAGCACTTGGGGGGAGCACCCCTGATGGACAGAGCACCCCCTGGACAACACTTCAGCACCCCTTTAGGACTGGGACACTGCACAGGACTTTGGAGTGGACACAGCCCCTATGGAGAACTGACTGCACAACACAGTCCAGCCAGCCCCTATGGACTTTGAAGTAGTGGACACAGCCCCTATTAACAACAGCAGCACAGCACAACACAGCCAGCCCCTATGGACTTTGAAGTAGTGGACAACAGCAGCACAGCGCAGCACAGCACAGCACAACACTACACTACACTACACAGCCCTGCCAGCCCTAACTCCCACCCTCCCTCTTCACTGTCCACAGCCGAGTGAGAAAATGGCGCAGACGCGGGTACCTTATATAGGATCCAAAACCCGCGAGACTCGGAAGGCGGGATGATGACGTTTTGCCTCGATTTCAGATCCAAGTCAGGCGGGAAAAGTCGAGCCTGACTCGGATCTGCCTCGGATCGGGGGGGCTCGGATTTCAGAAATCCGAACCCGCTCACCCCTAATATATATATATACTTTATACTGTATATTTCAAAGCTTTCCAGCTCTCATCCTAACCCACTGCTACATGCTCCTTCCTCACGATCTACCCCATCTGTGTCACTGCTGTCTGTCTGCCTCTCCCCTTTAGAATGTAAGTTCTCATGAGCAGGGCTCTCTTCCCTCATGTGCTACTCCTTCCTTACTTATATTATGATTTACTCTTAACTTACAAAACAGCACCTAACAGTTGGTTGCTGACCCCAAGCTGCTTATTTCAGTTTTATGCTGCAATGTTTATAAACCTTGTCCTTGTCCTGCATTGTTTTGTACTGCTAATAACTGTTTTCTTGTTTCTCGTGTACTTTTTAAGGCGCTGCGTAACCTTTGTGGCGCCATGTAAATAAAGGATAATAATAATAATTAATATACATCGTCTCTATGCAGCATTTATAAATCCCAGACTGATACCGAGAATTGCATGAGCAAAGTTTGAATTAACGTTTCATGTTGGTGCTCAAAAATATGAGATATGGTAAGAACTTACCTTTGTTATCTCTATTTCTACGAAGTCCATAGGGTTCCACAGGATTCCTTGTGGTATAGGTGATGACATCAGGCATCGGGCGCCATAGAGTTAAGTTTTCAGCCTCCCAGGATGCACTAGGGTCCCCCTCCTATACTCCGCCCCCGAGCCAAGGCATCTCAGTTACATACCAAGCCATAGGCCGGAGGAGGATAAGGAAGAGAGAGAAAAAAGATCTGGACACACACAAAAATCACATTCTCAACAGAGGGAGCCGGAAACACCGGTGACCAGAATAAAGCCCATCTGCAGCACAGGTGCGACAGGGCGGGAGTCCTGTGGAACCCTATAGACTTCGTAGAAATAGCGATAACAAAGGTAAGTTCTTACCATATCTCATATTTTCTACTTCAGGGTCCATAGGGTATCCACAGGATACCTTGGGGATGTCCCAAAGCAGTATCCTTCAAGGGTGGGGACGCTCCTGTGCTGAAAGGAGAATCCGCCGCCCGAAGGAAGCATCCTGAGAGGCAAAAGGTGTCAAACGCGTAATACCTCACAAATGTATGGACCGAGGACCAAATGGCAGCCTTGCAGATCTGGACTGCAGAGGTACCACATCGAGCTGCCCACGAAGGACATACATACCTAGTGGAATGAGCCCTCACAGAGGATGGAACCGGCAGGCCTTCATGAAGATAAACTTCTGAAATGGCCATACGGATCCAAGCTGCCAAAGTCTGCTTTGAAGCAGGCCAACCCTTTTTACGGAAGCCATAGAGGACAAACAAGGCGTCCGACTTCCTAAACGAAGAAGTGCGGTCAACATAAATCCCTAAGGTCCGCACAACGTCCAAAGTGGCCTCACCCACCGACAGGTCAGGTGAGTCAAAAGCCAGCACAACTATTTCCTCATTGATATGAAAACGGGAAACAACTTTGGGAAGAAAATCGGGACGAGTGCGCAGCACCGCCCTGTTCCCATGAAAAATCAAGAAAGGGGGTCTACAAGAGAGAGCCCCTAAATCAGAAACATATCTGGCTGAAGTCGATGGCCAGAAGGAAAATTGTTTTAGCTGTCAGCCATTTAAGATCCACTGAGCCCAGTGGTTCAAACGGCGGTCCCTTGAGAGCCCTCAGGACCACAGCTAAATCCCAAGGCTCCACCGGTGGAACAAATGGCAGCTGAATGTTAAGAACACCTTGCATAAAGGTGCGCACATCAGGGATTGTAGGAATCCTATGATGGAACCAGACAGACAGGGCAGACACCTGCACCTTCAAAGAAGCAAGGCGAAGTCCATGATCTAGTCCCGCCTGTAGGAAGGCCAGCACTCTAGACAGACAGAACTCTCGAGGTGCATAACCTCTCGGTCGACACCACTGGAAGAACGTATGCCAGACACGATGGTATATTCTTGCAGAAGAATATACCGAGCTCTCAGCATAGTGCGTACTACAGAGCTGGAAAACCCCCTGGACCTTAACATGGCCGTCTCAACAGCCACGCCATCAAAGACAGCCGAGTCAGGTGCAGGTGAAGACAAGGACCCTGTGACAGTAGGTCCGGTCGTAGCGGCAACCGCAGAGGGATGTCCACGGACAGACCCTGAAGGTCTGAGAACCAGTGCCGTGTGGGCCACGCGGGAGCTATCAACAGGAGCGTCCCTCCTTCCTGTTTGAATTTCCGGATTACCCGTGGAAGAAGGGAAAACGGAGGAAAGAGATAGGCAAACTGGAACGTCCACTGGACGACAGGGCATCCATCAGAGATGCCTTTTCGTCTCTTGTGCGAGACCCGTACACCGGCAATTTGTTGTTGTGTCGTGACGCCATGAGGTCGATCTCTGGAAGACCCCACCTGTCCACCAGAAGTTGAAAGGCATCCTGGTGCAAAGACCATTCCCCTGGATGAACGTCCTGGTGACTGAGAAAGTCGGCATCCCAGTTGAGGACTCCCGGGATGAATACCGCTGATATGGCTGGGAGATTGCGCTCCGCCCAGATCAGGATGCGGGACACCTCTACGAGTGCCGCCCGACTTCGGGTTCGGTGGTGGCATTGTCCGACTGGACCTGCACGCGATGACCGTGGAGAACCCGATGGGCCTGCTGGAGAGCATTGAAAACGGCGCGGAGTTCCAAGATGTTTATCGGAAGCTCCTTTTCCGCCTGTCCATCTGCCCTGGAACAAGTTTGGACCCGGGACCGCTCCCCAGCCCCGAAGACTGGCGTCCGTCGTCAATAGGACCCAGTTCGCCACCCAAAACGGACGACCCTTGTTGAGATGGGTCATCTGCAACCACCAGGCAAGGGACAGGCGAACCTCCGGAGTGAGCACCATCATCTTGGAATTGAGACTTTGAGGCAGTCCATTCCATTTGGACAGGATCAATTGCTGCAGAGGTCTGGAGTGAAACTGGGCATATTCCACCATGTCGAATACGGACACCATGGAGCCCAGTAACCTCATTGCCGAGTGAAGAGACACACGGCGGCTCTGCAGACAACTGCGCATCCTCAACTGCAAGGCAGAGAGCTTTTCCCCCGTCACAAAGATCCTCTGCTGACTGGAGTCCAACAAGGCTCTGAGGTGCAGAATCCTCTGAGACGGGATCAGGGTGGACTTTTGCCAGTTTATCAACCAGCCGTGCCATTGCAGTACTGCAATCATCAGATCCAAATGGTGTAGAAGGAGCTCCGGAGATCCTGCCACCAACAGAAGGTCATCTAGGTACAGCAACATGCGGACTCCCTGCAGCCGCAGGGAAGCCTCCATGACCGCCATAACCTTGGTGAACACACATGGTGCTGTCACCAGGCCAAAAGGTAACGCCCGTAAGTGGAAGTGATCGTTGCGGATTGCAAACCTGAGGAACTGTTGATGGCGCGAAAGAATAGGGACATGCAGGTAAGCGTCCTGTATGTCCAACGACACCATGTAATCCCCAGGTTCCAGCGCCAGAATGATGGACCGTAGGGTCTCCATCCGAAACCTCGGCACCCGCAAGAACTTGTTGAGTGCTTTTAGGTTGAGGATCGGACAGTACGACCCATTGGGTTTCTGCACCAAAAACAGATTGGAATAGAAACCCCGGCCCCTCTGGAAGAAAGGAACAGGCACTATAACTCCAGCCTGGAGCATAGTGTGCAAAACCTTCCGCAGTTCCGAGGCTTTGTTCCGGTCTGATGGAAGACCCGTGGTGAAGAATCGGGATGGGGCCTGTGCCGAAAGGAGAAGGCATACCCGTGAGAAACCACCTCGTGAACCCAACTGTCTGTCGTAGTTACCGACCAACACTGGGCGAACCGTAGCAGGCGGCCTCCCACTCTGGGATCCCCCAAAGGGAGGCCCGGACTGTCAGGCCGCAGGTTTGTCATCGGACTTAGGGGCCGGACGTCTGGTACTCCAGGTAGAAAAAGGAGGGGGATTTAACCCCCTATTGTACCTCAGCACACTGAATAATACCTGCAACAATATATGAAGACTATATGGTCATAGAAATTCAGAATTATTAGTTGCATGCATTTGCAAATACATGGGAGGCTGCTGGGCCACGTCACGGCTTCTCTGTTACCAGCAGTCCCTAACACTAAGGGGTTCACATCCGGGGTGCAGTGCACCCCAAAAAACGTCCAGCCCAGGACCCCCCACAGGGCATCACACGAAAATGGAAAAAGAGTGACAGTGCAGTGTAAAGTATAGCTGTGTGTGAGTAATCATTAAGTGTGGAATGAGAGGTTAAAATATATGTGAAAAAATACATGAATAATGAACAAACATAAAAGGTGATGTGAAAAGCAACTATGTGTATTAAGTGGTGATGCCCTGAGGAGGCCCAGCCAGACCAGTCCCCGGGGCCCTACACCCAAACGCTCACCCCAAATGTAAAATATACCAATTATAAGGCCTCATGATAAAGGCACATATATAATTTTGTCAAATGTAAGGCCTCATGATAAAGGCACATACATAAATGCATCCAAATTGAGAGCCAGCTTACCTGGGAGTCACCCCTGGGAACTCCAACTAGCACTACTAGAACCAGCATGCCCTACTAATGCTGGCTCCTTCATGCAACTCATAACAAACAAACAAAAATGGCAACTGCTCAATCAATCCAGCAGTACTAATCAGGTGCATGAAAGGGAGGGGTCACACTAAGTAGAAAAAGGAGGGGGATTTAACCCCCTATAGTACCTCAGCACACTGAATAATACCTGCAACAATATATGAAGACTATATGATCATAGAAATTCAGAGATATTAGTTGCATGCATTTGCAAATACATGGGAGGCTGCTGGGCCACGTCACGGCTTCTCTGTTACCAGCAGTCCCTACACTAAGGGGTTCACATCCGGGGCGCAGTGCACCCCAAAAAACGTCCAGCCCAGGACCCCCCCCAGGGCATCACACGAAAATGGAAAAAGAGTGACAGTGCAGTGTAAAGTATAGCTGTGTGTGAGTAATCATTAAGTGTGGAATGAGAGGTTAAAATATATGTGAAAAAATACATGAATAATGAACAAACATAAAAGGTGATGTGAAAAGCAACTATGTGTATTAAGTGGTGATGCCCTGAGGAGGCCCAGCCAGACCAGTCCTGGGGGCCCTACACCCAAACGCTCACCCCAAATGTAAAATATACCAATTATAAGGCCTCATGATAAAGGCACATATATAATTTTGTCAAATGTAAGGCCTCATGATAAAGGCACATACATAAATGCATCCAAATTGAGAGCCAGCTTACCTGGGAGTCACCCCTGGGAACTCCAACTAGCACTACTAGAACCAGCATGCCCTACTAATGCAGGCTCCTTCATGCAACTCATAACAAACAAACAAAAATGGCAGCTGCTCAATCAATCCAGCAGTACTAATCAGGTGCATGAAAGGGAGGGGTCACACTAAGTAGAAAAAGGAGGGGGATTTAACCCCCTATTGTACCTCAGCACACTGAATAATACCTGCAACAATATATGAAGACTATATGGTCATAGAAATTCAGAGATATTAGTTGCATGCATTTGCAAATACATGGGAGGCTGCTGGGCCACGTCACGGCTTCTCTGTTACCAGCAGTCCCTAACACTAAGGGGTTCACATCCGGGGCGCAGGGCATCCCAAAAAATGTCCAGCCCAGGACCCCCCCAGGGCATCACACGAAAATGGAAAAAGAGTGACAGTGCAGTGTAAAGTATAGCTGTGTGTGAGTAATCATTAAGTGTGGAATGAGAGGTTAAAATATAGGTGAAAAAATACATGAATAATGAACAAACATAAAAGGTGATGTGAAAAGCAACTATGTGTATTAAGTGGTGATGCCCTGAGGAGGCCCAGCCAGACCAGTAAAATATACCAATTATAAGGCCTCATGATAAAGGCACATATATAATTTTGTCAAATGTAAGGCCTCATGATAAAGGCACATACATAAATGCATCCAAATTGAGAGCCAGCTTACCTCCCATGTATTTGCAAATGCATGCAACTAATATCTCTGAATTTCTATGACCATATAGTCTTCATATATTGTTGCAGGTATTATTCAGTGTGCTGAGGTAGAATAGGGGGTTAAATCCCCTCCTTTTTCTACTTAGTATGACCCCCCCCTTTCATGCACCTGATTAGTACTGCTGGATTGATTGAGCAGCTGCCATCTTTGTTTGTCTGGTACTCCAGGCCTGCTTCCGGGGCTTGGCAGATTTTTTGGGGCCAGCCTGATGGGGAAAGGACTGCGCTTTACGCCTACCCTGGGCCCTGTAAGGCCGAAAGGACGACGTACCTGAAATGGAAGGAACTGCAGCAGACGGGAGACATGCCGATTTGGCTGCTGCCAGCGTGGCTACAATTTTGTCCCGATCCGGACCAAATAGGACTTCTCCATTAAAAGGCAAAGCTTCCAAACCCTTTTTGGAATCAGCGTCCGCCTTCCAAGATCGCAACCATAAGGTGCGATGAGCCGCCACAGCTGCCGAAGAAACCCGAGAAGTTAGGGTACTGATATCTAAAGCCGCTTCATTAATGTAAGTGGCCGAATCCCGGAGATTTCCTATCAACTCGGTCTGTTCAGCCGAACAGTCGGAATCGAAAGACTCCAAACTATCAGCCCAGCGCTCCATAGCTCTGGCTACCCAACAAATGGCCATAGGTGGCCTGGCTGCCCCCCCGCAAGGGAATAAATGGACTTCAGGCAGATTTCCACCTTACGGTCCGTGGCACCCTTTAAGGAGGACATGGAGGGCATGGGCAACGTGGCACTTCGGACCAGGCGTGTCACATGAGAATCCACCTGTGGTGGGGATTCCCACTTAGCAAAATAATTGTCCGCAAACGGATAAGCAACTGCTAAACGTTTTTGAGGCTGATACCATCTGCCAGGATGTTTCCACGCTTCCTCCAAGTGGTCCACCAATTGACCCGAAAGAGGAAACACTGTGGCGTCACCCTTAACATCTTTGAAAAAGGCATATTTGGATTTTGATACCGGAGGTTCATCATCCTCAAAAACTAAAGCTGTGCGGACTGCACGAATAAGGCCAGGAATATAAACCTTAGACTTAGCGTCTGACTCTTTAGTATGGAGAGGTTCTTGGTCCGACAGATCCAGAATCTCCCCATCATCGGTCGTCCCCTCGTCATCCTCATAAGGAGTGGACAGAGACGCCACCGGCCGCTTGTGAGGCCGCAACACAGACTCCCCTTGTAACACGTCTGACAAATGCTGCACAGAACTTGTCAGAGAATTAACCCACGCAGGCTCCTGAGAGACCTGAGGAGGGGAAATAGGGAGACTGTGGGGTACCATCAGTTGTCTCGGGAACCCCTGCATGGGTGACGACACCACTGACTGCTGGGACAATCCCATTTCAGGGAACGCAGGTTGCAGAGCTAACTGGCCCACTAGGGTTGTAAGCGCTTTAGCGAAGCAAGCCCAGGGCGGTTCCTGTACCGAAGCCGTGACAGTAATTGGCCGCGTCAATAAAAAACATGGCCGACATAGCCCCTCCGCGCTACCCTCCCCCTCCGCTATAGGTACCTTACATATAGTACACAGAAGCTGGAGAGGAAAATCACTTTCAGACATGATGGCAAGTATGTGACCCCTCTCACTGATACGCGTTAGTATAGTGAGAGAACCGCTCTGCAATCACCGCACCGCAAGGGCTTTAGCAGAAGAAGAGCAGGGACAGTGAAAAGGCTGACAGTAGAAAGTGAAAGTACAGGCAGCAGACGCTAGCAGCAGTCACATACAATGCAAAGAAATCAATCCCTGCACTATCAGCGCAGATCCTCAACTATGCAGACACAGGGCCTGGTAGGACTCAGCGCTGCATACACAGACCTGTTCCAATGGAGGAGAGGTATGCTGGGGGACCCAGACCACGATGCCACAGATCAGCAGCTTCCAGCAGCGTTCACCATGCTTCCATAAAGATGGCCACCGAGGAGCAGAGAGGAGGCCGGCCTGGGGGAGGAGCGCAGCCACAGGGCCAATCGGCAGGTGCAGAGAGGGCTGTGTGCAGCAGTGGGGGCGCCGGCTGTGTACAGGGAAGGCGCGCTCCCCTGGCATGCAATTAACCCCTGGGACACCGCAGCGCTACCGCTCAGCTGCGGTCCGCTGTCCCAGGGGGGTAGTGGAAGCACAGGTCCAAAACCTGGCTCCACGCTGCAGCCAGTCCCCAGGGAGCCCCCTGCCTGGGGACTCTGGACCATGTTCCAGCGGGGACCCACCACGGGACCCCGCTGCTTACCTGCTGTCCCCCTTAAATCCGGCCATGGTCCCAAACATCCATCCCCGGATCAGTACCGGCGTTCTGGTACCGGCGGGGGTGTAGGGAAGACAGCATGGATGTCAAGAATGACTGTCCATGCTGTACCTCCAGATGTGCAGCCACAGCTGCCTTGCAGAAAAACTTCAGGGGCTATCCTTAGCCTCCCTCTAAACTAGGGGTGTGCACCGGCCACTTTTCGTGTTTTGTGTTTTGGTTTTGGATCTGGATCTTGCTTCGTGTTTTGGATCTGGATTGGTTTTGCCAAAACCACCCTTCCGTGTTTTGGGTTCTGGGTTTTGTGTTTTGGATCTGTATTTTTTTGAAAAAAAGCATAAAAACAGCTAAAATCACAGAATTTGTAGGTTTTTCTGCTCCTATGCTATTATTAACCTCAATAACCTTAATTTCCACTCATTTCCAGTCTATTCTGAATACCTCACACCTCACAATAGTGTTTTTATGTCCAAAAGGTTGCACCGAGGTAGCTGGATGACTATGCTAAGCGACACGAGTGGGCGGCACAAACACGTGACCCATCTAGGCGTGAAACTGCAGTGGCAGACAGGATGGCATTGAAAAACTAGGCCCCAAACTGTACATAATGCAAAGAAAAAAAAGAGGTGCAAGATGGAATTGTCCTTGGGCCCTCCCACCCACCCTTATGTTGTATAAACAGGACATGCACACTTTAACAAACCAATAATTTCAGCGCCAGGGTCTGCCACACAACTGTGGCTGAAATGATTGGTTCGTTTGGGCCCCCACAAAACAAGCTGGCAATTAATGTGTCCCTGCACAAACTGGCTCTACGGAGGCAAGATGTCATCCTCATCCTCCTCATCCACCGATTCCTCACCCTCTTCAGTGTGTACATCCTCATCCTCACAAAGTATTAACTCGTCCCCACTTGAATCCACCACCACAGGTCCCTCTGTACCTTCTGGAGGCTGGTCTCCCTGGAAGAGCTGATAATTCATTTTGATGAACATCATCTTCTCCACATTCTGTGGAAGCAACCTCCTACGCCTTTCGCTGACAAGGTTCCCGGCTGCACTAAACACTCTTTCGGAGTACACACTGGAGGGGGGGCAACTCAGGTAAAATAGAGCCAGTTTGTACAGGGGCCTCCAAATTGCCTCTTTTTCCTGCCAGGACAGGTATGGACTGTCTGACATGCCTACTTGGATGCTGTCACCGATGTAATCCTCCACCATTCTGTCAATGGTGACAGTATCATATGCAGTGACAGTAGACATGTCAGAAATTGTTGCCAGGTCCTTCAGTCCGGACCAGATGTCCAAACTTGGTCCTGCCTGCCCTGCATCACCGCCAGCGGGTTGCTTAGGATACCTAAGTTTTTTCCTGGCAGCCCCAGTTGCGGGAGAAAATGAAGAAGGAGCCGTTGACGTGTCACGTTCCGCTTCAGCTGACAGTGTGTTCACCAGCAGGTCTTTGCACCTCTGCAGGCTTGTGTCGGCCGGAAAGAGAGACACCACATAGGCTTTAAACCTAGGATCGAGCACGGTGGCCAAAATGTAGTGGTCTGATTTCAACAGATTGACCACCCTGGAATCCTGGCAAAGCAAATGAAGGGCTTCATCCACAAGTCCCACATGCCGAGCGGAATCGCTCCATCTTAGCTCCTCCTTCACTTTCTCCAGCTGCTTCTGCAAAAGCCTGATGAGGGGAATGACCTGACTCAAGCTGGCAGTGTCTGAACTGACTTCACGTGTGGCAAGTTCGAAGGGCTGGAGAACCTTGCACAACACGGAAATCATTCTCCACTGCGCTTGAGTCAGGTGCATACCCCCTCCTTTGCCTATGTCATAGGTGGATGTATAGGCTTGTATGGCCTTTTGCTGCTCCTCCATCCTCTGAAGCATATAGAGGGTTGAGTTCCACCGAGTCACAACCTCTTGCTTCAGGTGATGGCGGGGCAGGTTCAAGAGTGTTTGCTGGTGCTCCAGTCTTCGGCACGCAGTCGCTGAATGGCGAAAGTGGCCAGAAATTTTTCGGGCCACCCAAAGCGTCTCCTGCACGCCCCTGTCGCTTTTCAGAAAATTCTGCACCACCAAGTTTATTGTGTGAGCAAAACATGGGACGTGCTGGAATTTGCCCAGATGTAATGCCCGCACAATATTGGTGGCGTTGTCAGATATCACAAATCCCCAGGAGAGTCTAAGTGGGGTAAGCCACTGGGCGATGATTTCCCTCAGTTTCTCTAAGAGGTTGTCGGCGGTGTGCCTCTTACTGAAACCGGTGATACACAGCGTAGCCTGCCTTGTAACGAGCTGGCGTTTCTGAGATGCTGCTACTGGTGACGCTGCTGCTGTTGCTGCGTAAGGTGATACATCTACCCAGTGGGCTGTCACAGTCATATAGTCCTTAGTCTGCCCTGTTCCACTTGTCCACATGTCCGTGGTTAAGTGGACATTGTGTACAACGGCATTTTTCAGGACACTGAGGACACTTTTTCTGACGTTTCTGTACAGTCTCGGTATCGCCTGCCTAGTGAAGTGGAATCTAGACGGGATTTGGAACCAGGGACACACTACCTCCATCAATTGTCTAAATCCCACTGCACTAATGGCGGATACCGGACGCACGTCTAACACCAACATAGCAGTCAAGGCCTCAGTTATACGTTTTGCTTCAGGATGACTGCTGTCGTACTTCATCCTCCTCGCTAAGGACTGTTGGAGGGTCAATTGTTTAGTAAAAGTAGTGGTGTTCCTACTTCCTCTCTGGGATGATGAACGACTCCCAGCAGCAGCAACAGCAGCAGCGACAGCAGTAGGCGTAGCAATGCAGGATACTCCGGAGGAATCCCGGATAGGAGAGTCAGTCATGCCAGTGACATGGCCTGCAGGACTACTTCCGATCCTGACTAAGGAGGAAATTGACGAGGAGGGAGTTGACGGTGTGGTTTGCAGGCGCTTGGATACAACAGGACAGGTCTTAGCCAAAGTTTCTGAACTTGACTGTAACTTATTATGAACGCGCTGCAGGTGCTGTATAAGGGAGGATGTTCCTAGGTGGTTAACGTCCCTACCCCTACTTATTTCACCTTTACATATGGTACATATGGCAAGACAGTTGTTGTCCGGATTTGGATAGAAATATTGCCAGACCAAAGAGGTGGAATGTTTGGTCTTCTGCCCAGGCATGACCGTGATGGGCTTTTTCATCCCACGGACAACAACTGTCTCCCCCGGAGCCTGATTTAAACAAACCACATCACCATCAGAATCCTCCTCGCCAACTTCCTCCTCAGCGCCAGCTACACCAGTATCCTCATCCTGTTGTACTTCAACAGTGACATCTTCAATTTGCATATCAGCAAGTGGACTGTGGGTGCTCCTTTCAGCACTTGCAGGGGGCGTGCAAATGGTGGAAAGAGCCACCTCTTCCCGTCCAGTGCTGGGAAGGTCAGGCATCGCAACCACCACCACACTTGGACTCTCCTTGGGGATTTGTGATATCTTCTTAGAAAGCACAGTTCTTCGCTGTACTTTTGCCAGCTTAACTCTTTTGATTTTTTTAGTGGGAGGAGGGCTTCCATCGTCATGTGAAGCTGAACCACTAGTCATGAACATACTAGGGATCGACCTTAGCCGTTCCTTGCCACTCCGTGTCGTAAATGGCATATTGGCAAGTTTACATTTCTCTTCAGCTGATTTAAATGTTTTTTTCAAGGTCATTTTCCTGAACTTTGTCATTTGGGATTGTATGTGCCCTCTGCTATGACATTGGGCATCGGCCTTGGCAGACGACGTTGATGGCATGTTATCGTCTATGTCATGACTAGTGGCAGCAGCTTCAGCACTAGGAGGAAGTGGTTCTTGATCTTTCTCTATTTTATTTTTATCGGAGAAAGTTTGGTCCTCCATTTATGTTATATCGATTTGATATATACGTGCGGCTAAACACAGAAAATAATTATGACACAGGCGCACGCATGGCACTACTTTGTTGATGCACGTGCGGCTACTGTGCACACAATTCACAAACACAGAAAATAATTTTTTTTTTGGTTTGGACTGGAGTGTACTTTCGGGGGTTACAGCACCCTTTAACAGTCAAGCCAGCTGGCCCTTTACTTATGACACAGGCGCACGCTAGGCACTACTTTGTTGATGCACGTGCGGCTACTGCGCACACAATTCACAAACACAGAAAATAATTTTTTTTTTGGTTTGGACTGGAGTGTACTTTGGGGGTTACAGCACCCTTTAACGGTCAAGCCAGCCGGCCCTTTACTTATGACACAGGCGCACGCTTGGCACTACTTTGTTGATGCACGTGCGGCTACTGCGCACACAATTCACAAACACAGAAAATAATTTTTTTTTTGGTTTGGACTGGAGTGTACTTTCGGGGGTTACAGCACCCTTAACAGTCAAGCCAGCCGGCCCTTTACTTATGACACAGGCGCACGCTTGGCACTACTTTGTTGATGCACGTGCGGCTACTGCGCACACAATTCACAAACACAGAAAATTATTTTTCTTTTGGTTTGGACTGGAGTGTACTTTGGGGGTTATAGCACCCTTTAACGGTCAAGCCAGCCGGCCCTTTACTTATGACACAGGCGCACGCTTGGCACTACTTTGTTGATGCACGTGCGGCTACTGCGCACACAATTCACAAACACAGAAAATAATTTTTTTTTGGGTTTGGACTGGAGTGTACTTTCGGAGGTTACAGCACCCTTAACGGTCACGCCAGCCGGCCCTTTACTTATGACACAGGCGCACGCTTGGCACTACTTTGTTGATGCACGTGCGGCTACTGCGCACACAATTCACAAACACAGAAAATAATTTTTTTTTGGTTTGGACTGGAGTGTACTTTCGGGGGTTACAGCACCCTTTAACGGTCAAGCCAGCCGGCCCTTTACTTATGACACAGGCGCACGCTTGGCACTACTTTGTTGATGCACGTGCGGCTACTGCGCACACAATTCACAAACACAGAAAATAATTTTTTTTTGGTTTGGACTGGAGTGTACTTTCGGGGGTTACAGCACCCTTTAACGGTCAAGCCAGCCGGCCCTTTACTTATGACACAGGCGCACGCTTGGCACTACTTTGTTGATGCACGTGCGGCTACTGCGCACACAATTCACAAACACAGAAAATAATTTTTTTTTGGGTTTGGACTGGAGTGTACTTTCGGGGGTTA